>CABFWB010002738.1:17758-51752 GCA_902151455.1 Timema bartmani | reverse complement strand
CCCCCCCCGCGAAATCAGTTATGTTTCCTCTACATCAACCTTTCTCATTCCTACATCACTAGCGTAGTTAATTGTTGATAGCTCGGGTGGGTGGTAAGAAGCAGTATCAAAAAATATCAGCCATAGGTATTAAAACTAGATACTAGATTTTAAAAATATGTTTCAGTATCAATGGATATTATAAAATATATATAGGGATTGAATAAACCCTCTTTGGGTATTATTATTATTGCTATTATTATTATTATTATTATTATTATTATTATTATTATTATTATTTCATTAGAAATTTAATATTGAAAACCATGCTTACATTTATATGTGTCCCTCCCTAATCATTATTTAATTGATTGGTTAATTTCAACATAACATTTACATAGTAATCAACTTTTTGGTGTCATATGGCAAACGACGATTGTCAGGTGCAGAGTATGGGAAATTTTTAATTTTATTTCTTATTATTTTAATTTTAAAATGTAAGAATAGATCAAAGAGGGGATTGGATTACGTAAAATGGAGGTGATGGGTAGTCAATTGACATTTAAAAGGAGAAGAAAAACCTTTAGCGCCTGATTTGGCTGGATTCAAGTATTACTCAAGCGAAACATATCACACACACACACACTATGACCACAGTCCTATCCTTGTAGGAAGGGCCTAATCTGACAGTGAGAAAAGTAATTAGATCTACTTTCAATTATTCATACGTCAAGTCATGTAACAAAAAAGTAGCTCTGTTGCATTCAAGTAGTATTTATTTGGAGCATGCTACGCTCTGACCTTATAAGTCAAGAGATGACAAATCTATGGCACGCGTGCCACGAACACTATTTGGGTGGCAGACCGACATGAAAAGAATAAAAGATTAAATGAAACTTTTTACCAACGCTATCTAATTTTTTGTTGGCAATAATAATTCGGTTATAATGTAGAATGTTTTGGGTTTAACTTATATATCAATTTATTGTATTTTTTTCACCAAAGGTGCCGCTTTCAATGTATTTGCTTTGAGAGATTGAAATTAATATTGCCTAAGATACTCTCTTGGACAATTTAATAACTTTTCCTTCTTTAAAATATAGCAATTATTACAAATTTACAATTTGGTTTGAGTTATTTATAACATTCATATTCAACAAGTTTTAATTTTTAGAATCATTAAGAAAAAGGTAAATAAAAGATGGCAAACTATACATGTTCAAGATTGAGCCACTCCTTAAGTAGGACCAATCATACAGTTGCATATATATATAATTCGTGTGGAGCACAACACAAGAACATCTGTCCAATATATATAATTATGTGGATAAAGAGATTTAATATTATTAATAATAATAATAATAATAATAATATATTTATAGTTAAAATGGGAGTGTAGAGAATGTGATAAAATGAAAGTATGTTTGCAGTTTTTATAACAAATCATTTATTGGTCAAAATAATATGTATTCATTAAAAACATAGAGTTTAGTTTTTAATCATACGGTGATATCAATGGTCTTGAATACTTCTCAAGGGTGTCTTAGAATTTAATGACAATTTTTTCTCTTCATTTAAAAAGTTTCTTATCAAACGCTAATATGCTCATGACATATACAAGAGCTCTTGATATCACCATGGGAATAAAACTAAATAATATGTTTGTACTGGAGAAATATTTGCTTTATTTGACCCAAAAAAAAGTTTGCTAAAAAAAACTATGAAAACACTGGCCTTTTCTCGCAGTCCCTTTACTCCCGCCCCAAGACTCGCATTTTATCTTATACTTATTATTATTATTATTATTATTATTATTATTATTATTACTAGCACCGCGTCTTACTACCCGTTCGGTTTATACGCACTTACGCTAATGTGTAATGGTAGGGTGATTGCGAGATGAAATGGAGGACCTACAGTTTAACGTGGAATCCGAACCACGGTGGAGGCCTGGCATTCCTCACATTCACAAGTTGTGATTAATACACTATCTTATACTTAAGCCAAAATGTACAACTACCCGGTTAATAAATACAACAACTGCCCACCATAATGTGCTGAGATGTTTCCTTATCCTTAGGGCCAATATGTCATTACATCACATAACATACTAAGTGCAAACACATTAAGGGAAACAATGGCTTATTTTAGAGCAAAGTATCATAAGGAATGACAGATACTTTATTCTCAAGTTTGATGACCATGCGATAGCTCTAACACATGTGGTGTTATTCTTTCTATTTTATTTATTTTTAGCACCACGTCTTACTACCCGTTTGAGTTACATGCCTATATACAAGTTACACTAATGGGTTAGGTATTAGGAAGGCTCAATTGAGAGAAAATGCACCCGAATTATAAAGTAAATCTCCCCGTCTTCGGCAGTTTAGTTTAACATGAAATTAGCGGGTTAGACAGAGCGGCTACCAAAGCGGGTTGTTATTCTTTCAAATTCATTATATAATTATGTTAATTCAAGTTATTCTTTTTCTTTGTGCTTTGCATTCTAAAAGGTGGGTATAAGAAAGGTAGAATCTTAGAGTAAATATAGCCACATTTGCGTAAAGCGAAAGTGGGAAACCATTCAGGAGAATAACACTTGAGTACACACGGCCTGTATTCGATCCCCTTCACTGTCAAACCAGATAAAACGGATATGTTGCTGTTTTTCATGTACCATCTGTTGATAGTAGATGCAAGGTGATCTAACCTTTGTTATTTCAAGTACACGCGTCGGAACCAAAGGAACAATAACAATCAACTAACAAATAAATTGAAACAGAATTCTCACGCCCCTATTATTGTTTTGTTCTCACTCCTCGACGAATTCGAAATCATTGCGAAACTAAAGAAATCAAAATACATGATCAGGAAATGAGCGGGACGTGATTAGTCCATTGTCCACTTGTGACGTTGATGGCAGTTGTATTCGTGAGTCTCAATTAGCTTGTGTTTTTTTTATAACTAGGGGACTTAATGTAAACTTTCTAGACACAGGGTCATATCAGCACACAACAAGGAAACTAGCTTATCCTAGGACAGCAGAGTTAACACTTAAAATACAAATATAGAGACAGAAACTTTAAAGTTCTGTTATCAGCAACCCATCTCGGGGGCGTAGTTAGCTAACGCGCTAATTTCATGTTGAACTAGACTGCCGAGTACGGGGTAATTGAGGTTCGAATCTCTCTCGGGTGAACTGGGGTGGTTTTCCCTAAATGGTTTTCCACTCTCCCTCCAAGCAAATGTGGGTTCACTTCCTCTACATTCAACCTTTCCCATTCCTAAACCATTAGCTTAGTTAGTACTTAAGCGTATAGCCCGAACGGGTAGTAATACGTGGTGTTAAATAAATAAATAAATAAATATATTATCATCACTGGTGGGCAGGCTATCTAAATGTCTAGACCGTTTAGTCTGGTTTTCTGATGGTGGTAAGGTTGGGGTTTGAATCCCAGCAGAGTGTTCTGGGTGTATTTCTTTCTAAATGATTTTCCATTATCTCTCTAGCAAATGCCAGAAAATCTCCTTTAAATTCTGCCTTACTCATCCCAATTACATTAACTAAATGTCTATATAATTAACGATACATATACACTAACGAAATACATATTAGCGACATATATATTAACGAAATATATAAATGAAATACATTTTTTGCCTGAACGGGTAGTAAGACGTGGTGAAAATTATTTATGTACAGTATAAACTCACATACTTTTGTATGATTCATTTGTGTAGGTTACTATGATGCAAAACAGACAACTAACAACTCAATTATGCAACCAAAGGAAACATGATGAGAATTTAACAAATCTAACAAATTCACTAGAGATGACTCGAAATAAATCTGACTCTACCACCTCCAGTGTAGCAAGTCAAGCCTACTTGTAGGGAAACATCCTCACACTAAGCTATTTACAATGGGAATGACAGTTCTGAAGATTCAAAATCACTAAAATAGTCCACAGCTATCTTAGAATTTTATTTAGTGATCCTGTTTGAAAAAAATATTGTTTTAGGGAAGTTAGGTCTACGTTCCTTACTATTTACTTTGATCTCAAAACTACATTATTTCCCGTGAAACGTCGCGTCGTTTAAAATGGGCAAATTTAAAGTTGTAATTAATTTTTTTAATTACAAAACTTGAATGGTAACGTTTGTAGTTCCATAGGAGCATGTCGATTTCATTTCCTTCCATTTTAGCGTGAACCACATTTTGAAATAGCAAACCATTTGTTAAATAATGTGAGAATTGTTGAGGTATGCAACCCGTTTGGTACGTGGCCTCATTAAGAGTCCGTCTCACCACAGTAATAACACCTAGCTTAGGTAGTTAATAATTACAGTTCAAATCAAACGTCATATCGTGGTGTGGCTTTATGTATTCTGCTTAAAAAAAACAGTAGAGTGGAAACTAGTGACATTATGTTACCATTTTTTTGAATACGACCTAATCAATAAATATTTATTTTAAAATAAAAATAAATGGTAAACGGCAAAACAGAGACGTTCTCGCTCCTTAACATAATAAAAATGGAGATATTTACTTAAGATATGTGAAACAAAATAATATACAATGTTGTAGAAACATAGGCCTAATGCAAAAAATACATCACGTTTCATTGACTACAAAGATTTAGCGTTGTTCACCTAATATCATATTATCAACTCCCCATTTCCCAGGCCTCCATTTACTTATAGCTCGGAAACTAATGGTTTTATAAAAATATATTTCAAATAAAAGTATTTTATTTTAAATAATTCTACAACTTTGCAATGATAAGTGATTTCGTATCTCAAAGAGATATATGATATATATTATTATATATTATTAAAATTAGAGATATCCATCTACGTAAAGAACCCTCTATTCCTTTTTCCCGGAAATATTAAATGCGTCATTTTTTGTTGATGTATTAAACTGTGCCTAGAGATACGTAATTTAGTCAAAATAATTTGTTGGTAATTAGAGAAAAATGTTTTTTTCCCCTTAAGTAAACTAACCTTAATTTACTGGCTGGATAGCTAATTACTATTCAACCTCTAAGAAACCTTATGAAAACACTAAATACCAAGTTTTATCCCGATCAATATATCGTTTTAGCTCTAGGTTGCGATATAGATAGACAGACAGACAGATAGCATCGCGAAAACAACTTTTTAGAATTCATAGGGTCAATATCAATCAAAATTTCGAAATTGATGTGTTTACCTATCACAATACTTTCTTTCTCCAAGAGGTCGTGAGAAAATAAAACCACTGATCAAAATTTAACGGGAGAAATCTAACGTTTGTACAATTAAATTTACTGCACATGAATAGCGAAGGCTGGAAGATTGAAATGATCTTTAAGTTAGCGATAATAGTCACAAAGTAGCATATTCGTACATTTGAAAAATGCTACTCTCGTCAAATGAAGGTTATAGAAAAATGCATTTCGATGAGATTTCAGGCTCAAACGCAATCGTGTATCTAATTTCCCGGTTAATCGGCCGTGAAACCCCCTCTAAGTAAACCGTTCCAACAGTTTACATGAGTCTATGTATAGTACTTAATTTATTTAGCCACCCACTTCAGTAGCCGAATGGTCTAAGGTCCTACTCTCGTGTTAGACTTGCCTGTTGATGGCGAGATCGGGGCTGGAATTCTAGTTGGGTCTACTGAGGGTAGTTTCCCCTAAATGGTTTACCACTGTCCTTCCACAAAAATGCAGGTAGATTACCTTTAAAATTCTTCCTACCCCATTAGAGTAATATCATATATGCGTATAGCATCAACGCAGTGTTAAAAAAATGTAAGTACAGCCTTGAATGTAATAAAGTATCTATTCATTTTAACAACACCATCATTTCTTCTTTCTTTTCACCACGTCTTACTACCCATTCGGACTACACGGATTTATACTTTATCGCTAATGTGCTAGCTATAAGGAAGGTTGAAATTAGATTAAGTATACCCACACTTGCAGGGGAGGGAGAGTGTTAAAACATTTAAGGGAAAAAACACCCTCAGTACAGCCAAACGGGATTCAAACCCTGATCTCCACGTGATTGGCAGTCCAGTCTCTTGCGAGACTGACATCTTACTGTGGGTTCACACGCTCACTGAAAAACAAGCGCAGAACAAAAACGGTGTCACGTGACGCGCTCTAAATCAATCACAAGGTTTCCACATCATCGGTGCGAGCTGTTATGTTGAAGTTCAACTCATCTCTACTTAGTCCGCTCTGCCTGAGATGTTCGGCACTGGAGATCCAATCAAATCTCAAAACCAACCATCGTATTTGAGAGCGCATGCGCTGTAGAGCTAGCAACAAGTAGACAGCTTCGTTGGCTTTTGTGAGGAGATTCGAAATAACCCGTTAATGGAAGGGTTTATATCGATGTATTAGATTGTGCCACTACACAGCACTGTAATTTTAAAACACCCATCGTGACAATGATCTAAAATATATGTTTATTCATTATCAAATAAAATATGTTGATAATTAGCTCTTTTAAGTTATGTTTCAATCCATCATGTTTCAACATAATTCTGCACCACTCAAGTAGATTCTGCTTTCTATTTTCGGTGAACGTGTGAATCAAGCTTTAAGCCATTCGACTACCAAAGCGTGCTCTATTATTACAGATTCTACAATGAACTAGTGATAATTCGCATCCCACCTGCTCTCACACACGTGCAGACAACTGTGGTCCAGATCAACTCACTACACTCGACCATGGAGAGAGAATAAACTATCAAGTCAAGGGTAAACTTAGGGCAGCTATGTGGTGGGTAGAGGGTAAACCTACCTGCAGACAGTTACCAGCTTGCATGTATTAGGGTGGTCAACTTGTATGTGAACAAGTAGTGAATTAAATTTACATTCTAGCCGTTTGGTAGACTTAGCTTAGTTTATAATATAAAGAGGCTATATGTAAATACATGCAAAGGGAAAGAGATTTTGGAAAAGTGAGCAAAATAGTCTAACTTACATGTAAGCAGTGGGGTCGATTAATATTGAGGGAGCTGCTTTCATATAGGCAGTGTGACTAACTTCTATTTAAGCAGAGTGGCCGAGTTACATGAAGACTGAAAGGTCAACTTAAGTAGTATCACTAGCTTATACAAAGATTGAGGGACAAACTTACATACAAGCAGTGTGACTAGTTTTTAATGTCAGCAGCAGGCCAGTGTGTTAAACATTCCTCCCTTGTGATTGCACTAACCGGAGTTGGGAGAGTCTCGAATTGTGGCCGACCTTCCAATAGATGGAAACCCAGATACGAGCCCAAAGGACCTTCAGTTTTACGAGGTCTTTTCTTGTATTGATCTGCGTCATTATTGCTCACACCTTCCCCCTGTCCACATCGTAGCTAATGTCCTCTCCGTGAAATCGCCGTGATTTGAGAGCTGTCACAATACGTTGATACAGCTCTCGTACAAGGATATCTCATTATATTGTTGCCCTCCGCAGCCATGGCCGCAACACTTGCCCCGATCACTCCAAGACAGTCGTTCATAACCTTTTCCAAAGAAAGGTTGGCGCACCCTTACCGCATCTAATCGTCTCATATTTACATTATTTTGTATTAAAATGAGGAAAAAGGGAATATTTACTAAGCCGGTGCGATACGCCATTATGTACACACCTTTAGAACATTGAATTCTTGGTAATTTATATCTAGGCTGTCTTTCAAAACGGGTTGTATCCTAACTTGACGCTCCTAAGCAAATTGGTATACTGCAATATTGAATCTGATTTAAAGAAACATTCTACCACTTTAACCGACAAAAATTACCTAAACGTTATTGAATCTCATACCACTATGTTAGAGTGGAAAGAGGCAGTGTTTCCGGTTATAGCATGGCATTTTAAGATGCTTAACGCTGTGAATGACCCTCCTGGAATAATCGAGGCCAGTTGTGGTCTCCAATATCTGAGCTATATTCCACAGGCTCATTCATTCATATCTTCATGATACTGAGGAGGGAACGGTTGTATAAATAATACTAACAAAAAATGCTAAATAATAAAACATCTCATTTTAATTTTGTAAAAAAATTAATTATTTTGATTTTCAAGGAGTTTTTAATTGTCTTTTTAATAGTTATATTTTTATGGCATGGTATCTGTAAATGTATTTCGTTATAGTGGTGCGAAACTAGATTACTATTCATGTCCAATAGTTGTTTTTTTTGTCATACCTTTGTAATTATATAGTAGGCCTATATACTAATAGTTATTTTTTGTAATATCACATATGTATCTCAACTAGAAACAAAGTGAAAGTTTTATGCCGTTTTGAAATTTATGTTTATATGGACATCGAGATCGAGATCGAGAGAGCTCGATTACTCATTTGTAAGCTCGTGAAACTGAGAAACAATGTTAATTTTCATATTTGGTATAAAATAATTGTTTCAAAACTTTTTTTATAGTTTATATTGCTTTCCCCAGATGCAGTTAATGTTATATAATATAGCAATATATATTCATAGAAACGACTATGTTCATTTTTAAGCTACAGAATGAAAACTCCTCTGGTTAGAAAAAGGACAGTGCTTACGGGGATATCAGTGGGTTAGAAAAAGATGGTAGGTGTCCATAAGGATCTGTACTGCAGAGTGGAACGGCCTTTGGAAGCCCAATAATACTGGCCAAAGGAATATGAAGGAAAGCCTGCCACAGGCTCGGGGCATGGGTTCCCAAACTTCTTAGACCGAAGGAGCACTTTCACCAGAAAAAAAAATGCTGGAGACCTCATAAATAAATTTACACTAATATTATTAATTAATAGAATCAATAGAAACAGTTACATTTTATAAATTCTTTAGAACTTAACATTTGAAAATAAACATTCAAAGAAAAATTGCGTCTCATATCTACTTACCTGTGCAAATGTTTCACTTGCAAAATGCAAAATTTAAGTCGGTAAGCCTATGTGTTTATTTGTTAGTGGCTCGGGTGGGCTTGCGTTTGATCACAAAGTGCTTCATATTTGGAGTTATGGCTAACACCTGTAAGTGCAGATCCTCTTATATATATATATATATATTTAACCTGTTACTAAATTTAGTCTTTGTAGCAATAGCCTATACAATGAAAAAAATTATGTCGTCAATATATGTTGATGCGAAACTCATAAGAAATTTTTGAAGTTCAATTCCTTATTTCAGGGTATTTTACGACTATTTCAACCCAAAATTTTATAATTTATTTTTAATATGATTTATTGAAATTTCTATAGCTTGTTCTTTCTCTTTTAAAAGCAATTTGTTAATACTGGCAAAAGTCCTTTATTCAGATTTGAAAAAAATTGTAGTCCTAATTACTGATGTTTTTTAGCGTGAAAAATCAATAAATAAAATTCTAAAATTGCTTCACGGAGCCTGAGATAGCGGAGCACAGTTTGAAAAATACTGGTTTAGGGGACCCTAGTTTTATTTCAGTTAAGGCCTAAATCAATTTAGTACTACCAAACATCTTGGCTCTGTCAGTAGCCTCTTTATCTATTTCACTAAAGTCACCAAATTTGATATCTGACGTGATCGAAAATGGTATGTTTGATAAAATTGAGGCTCCCCCTTTCCACAGCTATGAATTAGCTGCTGGAGGACTGATTGTTGTATATTTGCTAGAATTAAGTTAGTAAGTCGTGTGCTGAAATAATAAGTTAGCTCAGAAATTGTAAGCTAAATTCTTCAAATAAATAATTTGGTATTTGTGTATTAAGTCGTACTAATAGTGATCCTTATTTAGTTATTCTTTTAGCATCGCATCTTACTACCCGTTTGGACTATACGCCCATGTATTAACTACGCTAATGGGCTAGGTAGAAGGAAGGTGGAATTTAGAATAGTGTACCCACATTTACGTGGACAGAGAGATAAAGTGGGAGATCATATAGGATAAATCACCCTCAGTACATCTGACTGGGATCGAACCCCGATCTCCCCATCATCGGTAATCTGGTCTTTTGAAAGAGTGATTCCTTAGATCAGCGATCGCAAACTCACGGCCCGCAGGCCACATCCGGCCCCGTAAGACATATCTAACCGGCCCGCTTGTCTGCGATATGTTCATATTATTATCTGTCCTGCAATCACGAATGCACAGAAAATATTATTATTATTATTATTATTATTATTATTATTATTATTATTAACCCCGCGTCTTACTACCCATTCGGGTTATACGCACTTACGCTAATGTGTAATGGTATGGGTGATTGTGAGATGAAATGGAGGACCTACAGTTTAACGTGGGATCCGAACCATGGTGGAGGCCTGGCATTCCACACATCCACAAGTTGTGATTAATACACGTCTTATCAGAGGTGAAGGAATGGTTTGGCAATCAGATAAATCTGTGCCGGGACCAAGGATTGAGCCCCGGACCCCCAGCACAGAAGTCTGACAACTTACTCCTAGACCACCAGGTCATCTCACAAAAATAAATATATACATATATATTTAGTGTACTTATTTATGAATAATAAAACATGCTTGGAACTATTTCAAATCGTGCATTATATTTTTATCACTTTATATACTTGACTGTGGGAATTTTTATTTACATAATTTAATAAATATGCTTGAGTGTTTCGCTAATCCACATAAACAAGTGGGAAAATATAAGCATTTAAATATTTTTAGCATAGGCCTAAATTAATGATTTTAAATTTATAGAATCAAGTAGCTAGTATAGACCTGCATCAGTGAGTACACGAATTAAACTTCAGGCTCTCTTGCTCTAGTTTAACAGTGCCGGGGAGGTCAGAGTTCGAACTCCAGCTGGATATACAGAGGATGTTTTTTTCTGTATGGATTCCCATAGTCTCTCCACTCAAATGTAAAGCATACCTTTTTTATCTCTAAAACATTGACGGGATTAAGATAGACCCATCTATCGCATTATAAATTTACCGACCAGTGAAATATTTAATAAAAACATGGTATTTAAGGATGTTAAGTGAATATTAGACTTTGAAAAACTGGTATCACTGGGTAGAGTCATTAGGTTTGTTGAGCTATTAAACTAAAAGGGTTTAATTGGAATCTGAATAAACGTGTCACCAAATATTACTATTTATAATGTGATTGGGTTATTGTGGTTCATAAAGGGTCGTGCAAAAACCACTATTCTAAAAATGGTATTTTATAGAGTAGGGTAGGGGGCACTTAATTGCTGGAGATGGAGATATCGGGGGTTTGAATCCAGTTTAGGTGTATCCTACTGAGAGTGTTTTTCCTAATTGTTTACCCATTCTTCTCCCACACAAATACAGGTACATTTTCTCTAAACACTACCTAGCCAATCCTTGATTCAATAGTGTCGCTAAAAGTGAGTAACCTGGCTGGGTAGATTTCATTCGCCATAGGAGTGGTAGCTGGCAGCTAGCATAATATCTAAAAACTGTTACAAGAAAAACATAATTAAATACTAATGCTTAGCACCGCGTCTTACTACCCGTTTAGTTTATACGCTTAAATACTAATTACGCTAATGGGTCAGGAATTGGAAAGGTTGAACATAGAGGAAGTGAACCCGAATTGGCTTGGAGAGAGAGTGGAAAAACCATTTAGGAAAAACCACCCCAGTTCATCCGAGCGAGATTCTAACCTCAATCTTACCGTCCTCAGAAGTCTAGCTCAACATGAAACTAGCGCATTAGCTAACTATGCAACCAAGGTGGGTAACATAATTAAAGAACAAATGGATTTTTGTGAATGTTTTGACTTCCAAAAGTGATAACAAATCAACATGTGGTATTGCATCTCATAAGGTTTGTCGAATGAGCAAATGAGAGCATATCTGGTACCTTTTTCTAGCTGTCACTTACCTTAGATGGGGTATAGTAAGGATTTGTGCAACAACAACAAAACACATATTATTCTCCATTTTATTTCTTGAAATAGGATGGTGGGAACAGGGAGGGAGATCTGACCGGAAATAATTGTAAACTGGTCCTTGCCGAAAAGCTTCCATCAGGAACAAACAGTTCCTGGAACTAACTTAAATAACAAGGATAATGGAGTTCTTCGGCGATTCTTGTATCATTCTCTCCGTCCTTCTTAAAACGGCGTGAAGAGTTCTGTGCTCATAACTTGTTGGCGGTCATTGTCAAACTTTAACGGCACTTTTTATTACACGACTTGTCTACGAGAAGGTTAATCCACGGAGAATGGGGAGTTTTAAAAACACGATTTGTGCATCTGTCTCTTTTTAATTAGTTTTCCATTTTACAAGTAAACACTAAGCTGCTAGTTATAGAAAGCATACGTGAACATTTGCCACGCATCACTCCTGACTATTGAGGCCGGTGTTCGATCTCCTTCTCTCGTAATTGGGAGTTTAATTAGTGATGCGATTTTTTTTAAAGTTGGTAGCTCACTCAATATATTTAATGTATATTTGTCATCCTGCTCTACTAGTATAGATAGGTCTAGTCATGAATAGTCAGTTCAGTGGTCAGTGGAATATAGGCCTAATTGTCTTTAGGTGAGTGCGTGTGCGCGTGTGTGCGTGTGTGTGGGTAGGTGGGTGGGTTCAAGTCCCATCTTACTACTCATCCGGGTTTATCTTATATGCACACTAATGGGATAGGAAAGAAAAAAAAGAGAATGTTTATCAAGTGTACACGTATTCACGGGGAAGGAGAGTAGGAAACCATTTAGAAAAACCCTCGGTTCACTCGATTTGGGATTCGAATCCCGACCTTCCCATCATCAGCAAACAAGAAGTTTGCGAGGGTTGTTTTTACTTTATGGTTTGTCATTCTCCCTGCACGCAAATGTAGGTATGCTTCCATTAAAGTCCACCTTACTCAGCTTTAACACATTAGCTTAGTTAGTAAATATACGTACATGTATCACGAACGGGTTGTGAGTCGTGGTGACAAAAAATACTAAACTTAGATGAACACAAGAATCAAGAGATGTTGTTTCATTTGTTTAAAAGAAAACACCTCTTTTGAAATTTAAAGTTATAGAAAAACAAGGAATATTTTTTTTTTCATAACTATAAATTTGATTCGGTTGGTGAACGGAATATCAACGTTATTATAGACATGTTTGTCTTGTTTTCAAAATGTTTTTATTTGATTCGGTTACTGAACGGAATATCATTTATTTTTTATTTTAAATGTCATCCTAATGTATGTTATTATATAAACATATTTATCTTGCTTTCAAATTTTTTATTTGCTGGTAATCACCCATAGCGCTTATTGGTTAAATATTTCGAAAATCGTTTTCAAAAAGGTCATTAAAGATGGTTTAGGTTATTGAAGTGGAATTAATAAATTTTGTGTAGTATAATTCCTGGTGATAAGGTTTAGTGTTTAGTGCTACCAATTGATGTAAATAAAATTAAATGTTTACAGAAAGTTTATGATGAATACAATAAAGAAATTGTTTACAAAAAAAATTGTTTATGTTAAATATGGCTGATCTCTGAATAAAGGATTCATGTTATTAATAACAAATATACCAACCCATAGCAATTTAATTTGAGAAGGTCCAGTGATCTGAACCAGCGACCAACGTAAGAGAACCGGGTTGAGTCGTGGTCACGGGGTTGACCTCAGCATTCAGCCAAGGGACATGAAGTGAAGTGTGAACAAAAGACGAGAGAAGAAGTAAATCAAGAGAAAAGATCCATGTTCATGAACTATCGAGCAATCATCGTGTTGTGAATACAGACAATGTTCACCAGGACCACATTGGTCTGATTTCCTTGAACAACAGCGGCTACATACACTTGCATCACGACACCTGCACTGGTCTCATTTCCTTCAACAACACAGGTTACACTTGCATCACGACACCTGCACTGGTCTCATTTCCTTCAACAACACAGGTTACACTTGCATCACGACACCTGCACTGGTCTCATTTCCTTTAACAACACAGGTTACACTTGCATCAAGACACCTGCACTGATCTTATTTCTTTCAACAACACAGGTTACACTTGCATCACGACACCTGCACTGATCTTATTTCTTTCAACAACACAGGTTACACTTGCATCACGACACCTGCACTGGTCTCATTTCCTTTAACAACACAGGTTACATTTGCATCACGACAGCTGCACTGGTCTCATTTCCTTGAACAACACAGGATACACTTCATCCCTAGATAAGCAATTTATTATTTATTAGAATTTCATGGTTTTAATTTGCATCACAAAGCAAGCAATGGCCTTAGTTCCAAAAACAGCAAGTACTACATTATGATCACGAAACCAACATTATTTTTTCCTAACTACCACAGTATACTATTGTATTTTTACACAAGCAATGTTTTTACTTCCTAAAACAACATAGGCTTCAACCTGGAAAACGTTATCATTGATAGTTTTACTGCCTACAATAAAAACTTCTAGTAAAGTTCTCATCCCAGAATATATCTAGCCTAAACACAACAAATTACCTTAGAATCAACACTGGGGGACCTATGGACTGAATAATATCAAGCTTCTCCGGTCCGGTTTACCTGTAACAGGGAAGTTAGGGTTATACCTCAGCTGAGTGTGTTGAGGGTGGTTTTCCCTAAATGGTATTTCACTCTTCCTCGGTATAAATGCGTGTACATTTCCTATAAATTTTATCTTCCTGGACCCTACTATATTGGTGTAGTTAAATGTATACAGCTTGGACGGGTAGTAAAACGCGTAGAAAAAGACAGTTTGTATATTTAAAGATGCTTTTATTTTCTCATTTAATTGAACAAAAACTTTATCTATATGTTATATACGCATACATGCATATATGTGTGTGATATACGCATATGTATTCGTATATCACATATAGATCATGTTTTTATATATAAATTAAATCAATTTGGCACTGTACAACGCATTTAATAAGAATCCTTGTGTCTGTAACTTGGTGAAATTTTAACATGTCACAATAGCTACGGATCTGTTGTGATCACTGGTCCAATATTGACGATACGGAAGTAGGGATGTGGTATCAAGATAAAAGTATCGATATTGTACTCATTAAAGGTATCGGAAGAAAAATATCGATACTGTAATAGTATCTAAAGAAAAGTATCGATAGCAGTAAATATCGGTATTGAAATTTTAATCTGAAAAAACGTGTTTTTTTTTATTTCAACTGATGCGTCATAATTGTATTTTTCATATTTATTTAAACACTGAAAATTATAATGATTTAATTATATTATAGTATACTTCCCCTATCGCTTCTCTGTTATATGTTGGAACTTGGAAGGTATGATGGATAGTACTATATGATGGATATTACAAAAGGTTTTACCATACCAGCTATAGTTCTTCTTGTTTATTATATAGAAAATTGTTGAGAATTGAAAACTAGTGTCATTTGTTCTTCCTCCACATTATAGACTAGTAAACATTTAATCCCAGCATGAGTGAAGCTAACAAAAAAGTTGCTCTCGAAACTGGAGTGTGAGTACTAATATTAGTAAAAGTATTGGAAGAAAGTATCGAGTAAAAAAATACTGGTATCGGAAGGAAAATATCGATATTATTAAAGTATCGATACGTTTTTCACATTCCTATACCAACCAAACCATATTTTAATGTAGCCTATCTGAAACTCGTGACATTATAAGTTTCATTTTTATTGGTGCGCTCTTGAATCTAGCCCCAAATCTTTCAAAACCACATTAACAATAAATACATTGTAAAACAAGCTGGTTTTGAGTGTGCGCAGTGTTAACAAACTAAACATTTTATAGCTCTATGTATTGTATAATAAAGCCTAATCAACAAGTTGTTTAGCAAAAATACCTTAAGAGGGTGCATCACTTTCCAATCAACTCTGTGATACAGTCGGCTCGAAATCGTAAATTTACATGAACACTATTGCACGTGGATCATTTCTGATTAAATATTAATGGAGAAAGCGTTAATAGAAGTTCCTAATATAGAATATTATTGAAATATTAAATGATATTTGGATATAAAACTACGTTGAAAAGGTCGTTTTTGACCATTTTAGAATGGCTTCAGAGATAAGCGTTGTGCACAAATCTTCATTCTGTCATAATATAGACATAGTGTAGTTATTAACAAGAAACTTTGTCGCTTTGTCCCCCATCGTCACCCTGAAAATTTCTAGTAATCATTCAAATGCGAATGCACTGCACACATTTCTGGTAAATCTTGTATTTTCCCTTTACTTCCATACCTCGCGCGAGCCGGGGGCTGAGTGGGCCTGCTTTGATGAACACTCTTAATGGTTCCGCCATCGTAATTTGAATACATTTATAACCAAATGTTGAAATAACAATTTGTATCCACATTGGTGGTAGCACAGTTTAAGGTATCACACTCACAATAGGCTGGGTTGCAGGTGATGGAGAAGCCGGAGTTCAGATCCCGAGTTGACATACTGGGAGTGATTTTTTTCAAAGGTTTTTTTCAACTATCCATCCCTGCTAACTTAAGCACAAATCCTCTAACTTCTACTTTCCACATTCTTACCCCAACGGTATAAATATACGGACACGTCCGACAAGTAGTGTGAATAAAAAATTGTATTTTAAAGACGCTCATTGTTGTCTTGTAATCAGTGATCTCAGATGAGGTAGCAGGCTTCTGACAGGTAGTCCTTTGAGCAGCGTGACAGAAGAGCTAACAGCAAGTGCTCTTCAACTATTTGTTTCAATCTCAGTGGGTCGGGAGACTTAACTGAAGGTCACTCGCCAGCTAGTCAATATCAAACAAATCAAGAACCATTTCCCTAATTCAATGTCCCGTTCTTATACTGTGTCATTTTTAGCACCGTGTCTTACTACCCGTTCGTGGGATAGGCCTATGTACTAAATACTTTAATGTGTTAAGAATTAGGAAAGTTTTTAATCTAGAGGAAGTGCACCCACATTTGAGTGGAGGGGGAGTGAAAAATCATTTAGGAGAGCCACCCTCAGTGCACCCGACCGGGATTGAGCTCCAATCTCCCCGTCTTCGGCAGTCTAGTTTAAAACGAGAGTGGCGCGTTAGACTACGCAAAGACCGAAGTGGATACTCAGTGCTTTCTGGCTTTTAAGGTAAATGATGCTTTTCAAAACATTCTAATATGCTGAAATAACTTAAACTTGCCCTAATTCACTCATCCTTGGAGATATATTCCCGTGCGCAACATTGCTGTTCAGTTGTTTCAAATATGATAAAGTATTCGGAAAAGCTGCTGCTAGTTCTTGAGAATTCCGCCAGGATCGGTACCCTTCAGACGGTTAAACAACTCACAGGAGTTAAAATATGAGTTTACTTCCCACAGGCCTAGCTCAAGTGTTTGGATTCCGAATTCAACTAATCAAATATTGTAGAAAATAACGAAAGTGGCACAAAATTTAGCGGGAAATATTTTTTTATATAAAACTGTATTCTTTATCTCAAATAAACGAGTTTTATATATATATATATATATATAAAAGGTTAGTTTCGTTGATACTAAAATAAGAAACAAACTATCATATTAGTGAAAGAAAAGTAGTAAAGTAGTATGCTATCTTGATTTGTGTATAGTCTGTATATTATTTTAATACAAAACCTAGTCAGTGGAAATGTGGTCTGAGATTAAACCTCATTTAGTTTGTTTTGTAGGTAGGGGAGAGCTGGCGGGGGTTTGATCCTTGCTGGGGGTTTTTTCAACACGTAATTTAGCGTTGTGGTTTCCCTACCTTCTCTCCGCGCAAATGTAGGTTCAATTATTTTAAGTAGTCCTACTCTTTCGATTTAGTCATCAATATACCCAATATTTTACGTGCTATAAAATAAAAATTAATAGTGTCAAAATTTAGAATGATACGCTTCGGTAGCAGTATGGTCTAAAGCGTTACCCTCGTAATGAATTAGACTGCCGCTACCAATCAGATGGAGTTTAGAGTTCTGGTCGGGTGTACTGAGGGTGTTATCCTAAAAAAAATTATTGACCTCCATGCAAATTTATGTACACTTCCTCTAAATTCAACCTTCCTTATCCCTAAAATAAAATTGTAATTAATTAGTACATAAATGGGGCCTAGTGCATAGTGTAAAAAAATAACGCTGACAGTTAAAAATTAATTAATGAACCGAGTGAAGCTAGGTTCTGATTTAACTTGGCCATTTGGCATTTTCTCTCTCTGTCTGCCCGGATATTCGTTCCATGATAAATGCGTTTCCCTAATTTTAACGAAATTTGGCAGGGACATTCTTTGAACCTAGGACGAACAGTTAATGTAGATGGCTTTTAGATCTGGTAAACCGTTTATAAGATAAGGGCGACTCAAAAAAATAAAAAAATAATGTATTTCTGTTTGTTCAGTAATAACTACCAAATGCGGCTGCTCAAAAGGTTTTCCTCTTAATATGAATGCAATGAACTGTTGAATATAGTATTCAATTTTGTCTGTATAACTTTATCACCAAAGGGAAAATATCCACTTCAAATCCAAGAAGAAATTATAGAAAATATCTTAGAATTAAACACCCGCTTCTGTGGCCGAATGGTCTAACGCAATACTTTCGCAATAGACTAGAATGCCAATGACGGGAAGGCTGAGGTTCGAATCTCTGTCGGATGTGCCGAGATTTTTTCTCTAAATGATTTTACATTCTCCCTCCACGTAAATGCAGGCACATATCCTCTAAATATAATCTCCTTAATCCCTAAAACCACTAACGTAGTTGGTACATAAGCGTATAACCTGAACGGTAATAGGATGTGGTGCTAAAAAAATGCTAACGCTAAAGAGAAACCTTAAGGCTGTAGGCCTAAGAGAGAGCGAGGTCTATTGTTCATAGAACTACAATATCAACAGTTGATAATACCTTATTTGGTTTAGGACACAAACAATCTTAAGGTTGATTTTGTAAAATTACAATAATTACTTTACTTCCTTAAAATGTTGATTGACATTTTAACTGTACATACAATTAACATTCATTTAAATAATATTTGGTTGTATGTATTGTAATGGCTGGCTGCTACTGGTTTTATGAGGGATGTCTTAGGTTAATGGGATATGTAATTAGTGTCCTGTCTATAGAGAGTTCAAGTTAAAGAGTCAAGTAAATAAAATACTTAAAATAAATGTATAAATAGTTCACAAAGAGTCATCACATTCACCCCAAGTAAGTATTAAGACTCGCTTAAGTCAAATAATAATGAGTTAATGCATAAATCTTATTAATTAACCTGAATAACCCCACGCCCAGGTAACGCCCGATACTCAAGGCCCACCTAATGTAGATATCCCCACATCCTGTAATTAAAATACTCTTCAAGTCAAGTAGTTAGGCGTGTCGGTTTGCAACAGCGAGGCTTATCATTCTTTCTTGTTTGCGTGAGCTAGTTATTCATATATTAGCGAGTTTATTTTAGAAACACTGATTTTATGTTGTAAACAGTAAAATGTGTATGTTACACTTTAATTAACATTGATTGTAGTTTCAAAATAAAGTGCTCGCCTTTTCACCCGAAGTATATGGGCTCAAACCCAGCCGCAGTCGATGGATTTTTACCAAGAAACAAAACTATGTAGCACAACTTTCTTCGGAGAGGAAGTAAAGCTGTTGGTCTCATGTCAATTGAGATATGTAAAACATCCCTGAAAGGCATGATATGAGATACTTTTCTGCAAAACTTGCAGGCTCTTTCTCGTTCTTTCAAAGAAATTCGGGGTAGAAGGCCACAAATAACCCCCGCACTTACTCCCGACTTACCTAGTATATATATTTTCCCCAAATGGAGCGGGCGGGCGACACTACCCAGCTGAAAGGGTGGGTGTGTGCGCTGCTCCGGGTGTATGAGTAAGAACATCAAACAAACCTTCGAATTGCAAACTATCATTTGATTGACGATAGAATGATTATAAAAGGAGTAGCTTATTGAGAATAAAAATTAACTACTCCAGTTACTGTATGCCTTGTGATGTGTAGCAAGGAGTTGGCCTATCAACTAGAGTAGAACAGGCGCATGCGCGTGGCTCTGTCTAATGAAACGTCCTTTTATATTCATAAGAATACACGCGTGCATAATTTTAAGAAATTAAATATTTTATCTTGATCTACCATTAATCTATTTAAATTTAGATTGTAACAAACTTTTCCTCCGGTTTTTTTCTACTGTCCAATATAAATGTAGTAAACCTGGGCTCTTATAGGCATGTCTTGTTTTCATTATCAAAGACCGGCATATTAGGTGAGGTTATATGGCAACTCCTGATTATTTCTTCACACCTTACATTGCTGAATTGGGAGGGGGGGTTCTTAAATTAATCTACTCTTGTTTATTATATTATATTATCTTTAAGCTCTTTTAATTTTTGACTATTTTTTCCATTTGAAATAAAACCCTTTTTGATTAATTTTTTTAGCATATTAATTATTTTTGTCCTAACATTGTCAAGGCAGAAAAGATGTTCAAATCATAAACAATATGGCCAACACTTTCCTTTTTCCATTATTTAATTATTTACAGTTGGATTGGTCATTAAAATCAATTTGATTATTTGGCCATATTACCTACAAAAGAAAGATAGCAAACGTTGTTTTTTTTCTGTTTAAAATTAAATTAGCATTTAAAGCAAATAAACTTAAGCCATATTACCCGCAAAGTATTTAATACTAACTTTGCAGTAAAACCTTGACAAGATGGAGGAAAAAAACACCTGTCATATGACGTTTATTTACTTCACTGTAACAGTTTGTATATGTATTTATAACAGTTTCACTCTTTCTTTGTTTGGAAACTTGAAGAGCATTTTTAGTATAGTTAATAAACAAACTGAACACAAATGATCGAAATGTACACAGATGTTTAAAACTATTACATAACTACCCTATACAGATTCATACAAATCCTCAGATATCGAGATAACCGATTATTTTGTGGCACGTGACTTAGAGGGAACATTGGTTGACCAAGCTGAGCATAAGCTAAGAAATTCTCTAGAGAAGACAAACCACATTATTGAGCAATGAGCCATTCCAAAATTACAGTCATTCAAGCCCAAACACAGGTATTCACAAATAATTACCTTGTTAAAGCTCAAGTGGATTTGGCAATTTACGTTGTCTCATTTTTTGTTTTGTTTTCCCTTTAATGGTTCGTCTTTACCCTCACGAGTTAAGAGTTCAGGCAATAAAACGTGAATTATTATGAATGACAGGCATGTAAACACCTGAGAAACACTACGTTGTTTATTATAAAGTGGAGCACGAGGCGTATTTTTTTGTCCGCATTTTCTGCCCCGACATGAAGATGTTGGAAAAGCACGCTACAGTGAACGCTGACGATTTAATAACAATGATTGTGCCGAGAAATGTAAAATGAAGAAGTGAGATTTAGAAAGTCAAAAAAAGAAGGGAATTTAAGGAATGGACCGAAAGGAACATTACTTTAACCGATTACGATGCTTTAAAAAAGAATCTTGTAAAAGTAAAAATATGCATATATTAAAGGAAAATAAAGATCCTCATGAGCCTAAAAGTAATTTTAAGGAAGTGTTTACTGTCATCTTCATTATTATAAGAGGAGGTTAACCCATACAAATTATTATAAGCAGATAAATCGTATTAAATGATCAGTACTGCGCGAGAAGCCGTGTAAGGACGTGCTATGAATATTCAAGATGATTCTGATCCTGTAACAAATCATACGGTGTGTATCATATGAATGGTCAGGTCAATGTCAAGAAGGTTGTATTTTCTTGGAATGTTCTCACACTAGCTGAGGATCTTTAGAAAAAAGAGACTTGTTAATTGTACTTTTACCAAAATCTAAAGATGAAAAATATGGTGCAGTCATATATTTTTTTAACGCTATCAAAATAGGTATAGCTCATCTACGATAGGAGTGTAGTAAGTGAAGGCTATTGGAAGGTTCTTTATTGCAAACATTGGTTGGAAGTATTATTAAACTCGTTTGATAACACTTTTTGTTGACGATATATTATTACTAAGAATATAAAAATTATTTCCGAATAGGTTAACATTAGTATTATTATTATTATTATTATTATTATTATTATTATTATTATTATTATTATTATTATTATTTAGCACCGCGTCCTACTACCCGTTCGGGTTATACGCTTAAGTACTAATTACGCTAATGGATTAGGAATTGGAAAGGTTGAATTTAGAGGAAGTGAACCCACATTTGCGTGGAGGGAGAGTGTAAAACCACCCCAGTTCACCCAACCGAGATTCGAACCTCGATCTCCCCGTCCTCGGCAGACGAGCTCAACACGACTAGCGCGTTAGCCAACTACGCGGGCTTTACATTAGCAACTTTCAGCCAATGGTAGCAATAAATCACCTTCTGCTAGCTGTCACCTACACCCCCACAGTAGATGAGCTAGAGTTGTTATTCTACGCTGGTCAAAGGCACGTGAACAGGGATTTGAACCATGGTCCTTTGTGTCTATGTGTCAAATTTCCAAGCTTCAAATCCTTGTGCATGTGTAACTTTACTGGAAAAAAATTGTCTTATCAAAAGATTTCTTACTGTAAAGTGATAATATTATTGTTATATGGTCATTCATCGAGGAGAAATTTTTTTTTCTTCTCATTTTAAAAACCAACGTTAGCTAGCTTACAGTTGAAATATTTTTGAAAGATTAAAAAAAAATCGAAATTGATATAAACAATGTTTTTTCCAAAATTAATAATGTTGAGTATAATATATAAAGTATAATAATTAAAATAACTAGGGGTGTGCGGGATCCCCTAATTTCGGGATTCCCACGGGAAAAAAATATTTCCTGTTCCCGACTGGATTGTCGGGAAACATATTCTGTAATCCCGAAAATTTCGTAAAAGTTTACGAATTGCTTTATTTCCATATTTAATTTGCTTTTAAACTTGCTTTTCATGTTTTCTTTATTATTTAAATATAAATATGTATATCAACCTATTCTAGATGTAAATTTAGATTTAAAGTGTGTTTCATAAATGTATATAATTTAAGTAACCTAAGTTATAGTAAAAGTATTGTATTGGTTAAATTTTCAACTTTATGTCTATTTGTTTAAATTTTCTCTATTAGGACCTATGTATTCATTTTACAAATTAAATATTTTCATTGTTTTAAGTTACTTGATATTAACAAATTTATAAATAATTAGTTTTACATTTTTAATTCCCGTTCTCGTCTCGAAGTAAGGGATTCTAAAATCCCCGTTCCCAATCTAATGTCGATGGTTGGGTCTCGTTCCCGATCTCGTCTCGAACCAAAAAAGTCGATCTCAGACAACCCTATAAATAACCCCATATAGTTATTTTTTCGGAGGAAATTTCATTTTAAGATAATTTAACTGTAACAGATTTTTGAAGATTTCCTTCATATCATAATACTACATGAGAAGTATTATGTACGATTGTGGCGAATCATTTATCTTTATGTACTGTATATGATATGTGCTAATCAAGTTTTATAACTTATGTATCTTTGGTTATTGGATGAACAAATCCTAGCGCTAACTGTGAACACCCGCACATCTGGGAGATATGTCCCTCTATACTAGACTCTAGAGAAGGGCTCGCAGACGTTGCACGTGTTCTGTATTTTGTTTAGTATTACTCTTAGGGCTAGACTATAAAGCCCATTCGAGTGACAGCATTTCTCCTTCTGCTTTAAATATTTATTAAGTGGAGGACGGTCGTCATTCGAATGCGCTTCATAGTCTCCGCCATTAGTCCCTTAGTCAAAATTTAACTGAACACTCTCATACATTCTCACTCCACTCTGAAGTCCTATATGACCTTGTAAGCAGACGAGCGTGGTAAATCTAAAATTGCACATATAAATTTTATTGGTCCACAATAATGAGTGAGGGCTGGATGAACGCAAAGAATGTAGTCAGCAAAAAACAAAGAATATCAAGTCGAACGATTGGCGCCACTACGCCAACACACCTGAACCACACACGTCCTCGCACAAAGACAAACATATGTGGGTGAAGTCATGCTTGGGGGATTGATTACCTCTCACTTCTCTCGCTCCAGTTAGGACCAACATTGCCCCCCTGGCTTTTCTTGTGCAACCGGACTTGTTACTCTTTCTTTAGCAAGCACTTTCTCTTATCTTTGGGGGGGAGAGGGTGTTGCACTTGGTTAATTGCAAATCACAGTTGGTCAGTAATGATCGAAATGTGTTGGTAAGGACTGCAGGGGGCAGTGTAATTTAATTCACACACTCCACTTAGTCGAGGAGAAGGCGAAGGACGTGTGGATGTTGCTACACAGATGTATTCAGAAGCGTAGTAGAGTTAAACAAAACTCGACCGGTAAAACTCATTATCAATGAGAGGCGAGGCAACAGCATATACGGGCTATAATGAACGGGCTTTCAAACCGATTACAGCCTTCACCGCAAGGTTTATAAAACCTTTTTCAAGTGTATGTCTGTATAAAGTATTTTGAAATGGTTTAGTGACAATCTAAACTGAAAACCAGTTATTGTTTTCCAGAGGCTCGTATGTTGTTAGGTTTGTACACTTGGTTGACTTGTGGGACTGTGAGCCAGGATAAAAGCTACATCCAAATGTTGTTTTTTTCCCTCAAAAATATTCAAATCTTCTTTCAAGTAATATTTGTTGCGCCTCATCTTAATCACATTTTTCATTATTTCCCTAGTAAGTAATAATTTTAATAACAATGTTGGGAATGTATCCTTAAAATTAAAACCTTAATAAAATATATAATTTAAATAATTTCCCTATAAAATATGTTCAAAAAAGAAATGAACGATTATTAGATGGCCTTAACGACGGCAGCTAACAATAAAGTAGACCTTAAAATGTCCACAAAATGTGTCCCAAAATATAAGGTCAGTTCATCGTGCGAGGCCTTTTGTTTACCTGCAGATATCATTTTTCCCTCTTCCGCTGACGAGTTGTCCTACTCACCCTACTAATTGCTCCTTTACAGTATTGACTTGCATTTCGAAATCAGTATTTCCCTATTTATTGTTCTAAATACATATATGTTCCCACGGACCTCTTTATTTAACATCCTGGCAGGAGGATCCATACACTCTATTTTTATTATAAAACCAAATAGCTTAAGCTGTAGATGATTTATGTTAAAATTAATTTTTTTTAAACACTTTGAGATCAAAAAATTAATTTTATAACAATATAAGATTAATTTTAGAATTATTTAATACTAATAATATAAAATAATAATAATATAAATAATAATAAAAAATAATAATAATATAAATAATAATGTATTATATATGTCCTGAATGAAGTTAGTGATTGCCATTTCATTCGAAATTACAATGTCGATATCAGTAGAAATCAGACTAATTTGTGCAAGCAGCTTTAAGCTGTGGCTACCCTCAATTGGGCCCATTTTGTTTACCATAGTCCCAATATAATTTAAAACATTGCTCAACTCAACTTATTGTTAGTCACAGTTGTTCGTCCTACCATTCCAACCACTTCGGCACTGATAATGACGTTGAAATAACATTATTTGATTGATTAATTGCCTCTGGGACTTTTTTATCTTCATAGCTAGCCACCCATCCGGGATGCAAGCATTTAATTACACTAATTGAGTAGGGTCTAGTAAGATACAGTTTAGAGGATTCTTTTTTTAGCACCACGTCTTACTACCTGTTCGGATTATATTCCTATGTACTAATTATGCTAATGGATTTAGGGATTAGGAAGCTTAAAATTAAAGGAAGTGTACTCATATTTGCGTGGAGGGAGAGTGTAAAACCACAATCAGTAGGCCTACACCCGACCGAGATTCGAACCTCAATCTCCTCGTCATCGGCAGTCTAGTCTATTGCGAGAGTAGTGCCCTAGAGCATGCGTCCATCATACTAGTCTATAAGAAATCAACCCGTGTTTAGTGTGGAAGTGATTGTGGGAAGTTAGCAGAGTAGATGAGCCTGACACTTAGTCTGCATGCCCTAAGATGTTACTAACTATTCTAATAGCTGATTTAACCGATGTCAACTCAAATTTGGAAAATGCTAGTCTCATATTAAAAATAAGGAATAGAAATAATTCATAAGATATAAATAATATATTGAAATAGGTCTGGGATGATAGTGATACCTAGTTAATAGTCGACTCGTTTGACCACCAGGCTCCGAGGTCGGAATACAGTTAACAGGGGTAAGGGGAACTGACTGGCTGGCCAACCTCTTCTTTGTTCGTCTTGGTACCGACCTCGTGATTATGGAGCACCAGGTCAAATAAATTCGCTCTGCGCATTCACTGTGGCGTGAAATATGACAATCCCTATACATAACCTACTAAGATGGGGCAGCAATGTTTTATAATAGAAGGTTGACCTTCAAACCCGGCTACAACACGTTACTGGGCTATTTGTCGGTAGGGACTAGACACAAGATGAACACTATAAGGTCAACATTCACACCCAGCTACAACACGTCACTGGGCTGTATGTCGGTAGGAACTAGACACAAGATGAACACTAGAAGGTCAACATTCACACCCAGCTACAACACGTCACTCTGACGAATGTCAGTAGGTTACATTTACCAGGTGAACACTCGAAGATGTGTATATATATTGTCACAGCCTTGATAGTCAGTGAACTCGTGATCAGTTGGGATGGTCAGTATGATAGTCCGGGCTCCTGAAGAACGTTTATCTTAAGTTGGTATTAGCTGCCTGAAGGGTGCTTACCTTGAGTTTCTGTGAAAAGCCTGAATGGCGCTTGCTTTGAGATTGTAAAAAGAGCTTGAAGGGTGCTTACATTTGGTGGTATAAATAATTAAAATAAGACAATACGACTTTTTGGTGAAATCACATTTACTAAGATCCATGACATTCGAGATATCTGAAGGATCGTGTCACGTGTGTGACGAGAAAGAATTGTATTATCAAATAATATAAAATATTGCTTTTATGTACAGAATAGTGATAACAAATATGATAACTTAATATTATTAAATTAATTACATTTTTATACGTATATATGTGTACAGGTTAGTGTTTTTAAGTTCGCACACACAAAGTATCTTTTGAAAAAACATATTTAAGAAAATAATGTTTCGTACAAAGTTGCTTGATTATGAGACGCTGACAAAATTACAAATAATATTATTTTTGATTTAATAGACGTCTTCAAGGTCATATCAAGGTCATATAAGGTCAACCATTGTTCTTCAACAGGGACCCTGTATTTTTTTTATTGCAGAATCGTATTCTACAAAAACAAACCAGCTACTTTGGCTGAAATTCTCTTTTACTCAAGATCTATTTTTAATTATATTTAATCAAGTAAAGAAATACGTATGATGTTTTTGGAACTGTTTTTATTTCATTGTATTGCCTATTAGAATCTGTCAAGTCTAAACAAATATGAGCAAAACGCTTTCACAAACAAAAAACAAACGTTCATTTATAAGGATCAAAATGTTAAATTGGTCTATCTATTATGTTTACATGATAAGTAGAACAATTTAACATTTTTATCCTTATGAATAAACGTTCAAACTAAATAGAATACATGGTTCTTCATTACGTGAAGTATTTTCGTTTATTTTAAATCTACGTATTGTGAGCAATATTGTGTTCTTCTGTTGCTGAAAAAATTGAAATGATTTTAATGTATGGTGAATGTAAAAGAAAAATTAATGATGCTATTCAACTGTACGTTGATCGTTTTCCTGAGGGAAATGCACCGTCACGTAGATCTTTTTATCTTGTAGTTAAAGAATATGTGGAAATTGGAAGTATTCAAGTGAAGAAAAGGCGCCACCGAGCAACTGTAACTTGTGAACGTAATGAGATTGCAGTCCTAGTCGCAGTAGCTCATAAACTTCATGTAGGTTCTCGTGCAATTTCTGATGATTTAGGAAAATTTACCAGTAGTGTGATCAAAATATTGAAGCTTCCTAAATTCCATCCTTACAAAGTGTCGTTGCATCAAGAGTTTCATAGGGGAAATTTTCTCAACGGAGTGGCATACTTGAGTATTATTCTCTGAAGAATCGAGCCTTACGAATCATAGGGAAGTCAACCAACACAACATGCATTATTGGATTGCAGAAAATCTGCGATGGCTTTGCCAAGTTGAAAGACAGTGCCTTTGGACTGTGAACGTTTGGTGCGGACTTACCGGAGACAAATTGATTGGCCGATTGTTTTTTATTGAAGGTACATTAAATGGAGACAAATCCAGAAACTTTCTAGATCAAGGACTGCCATTGCTGCTAGAAAACTTAAGACTACAAGAAAGGCAGGACATGTGGTTTCAGCAAGATAGTGACACTGCCCATATGTTATTACAGAATAGCACTACAAGTAATAGTTCGTAATTACAATGGCCTCTGAATCGGCAGAGGTCGTCCAATTAATTGGCCTGCTAGATTAGATCACCAGAATTAACAAAGCCAGATTTTGTCTTATGGGGTTACCTGAAAGAAAGATTGTACCATGGTGTACCGACAACTACAGAAAACATGATGGAACGCATTAGAATTGCTTGCAAAGATATGGATCGAGAAACTATTAAATACTCACAATTCTTTTACAAAACGAATTGTAAAGTGTTTCGAAATAGAGAGTTATCATTTCAAACAATTGTTGTAATTTAATATTTCAACCCTTATGAACAAACACACTCCTCAGTGGCGTAGTTAACTAAGACGCTAGATTCGTGTTGAGCTATACTGCCAAGGATGGGGAGATCAAGGTTCGAATCTTGCTCGGGTGAACTAGGGATGGTTTTTCCTAAATGGTTTTCCACTATCCCTCTACGCAAATTCGGGTTTACTTCCTCTATATTCACCCTTCCCAATTCATAACCAATTAGCGTAGCTAGTACCTAAACGTATAACCCGAACGAGTAGTAAAACGCGGTGCTAAGTATTATTACTACTTATGAACAAACGTTTGTTTTTTGTTTGTGATAGCGTTTTGCTCGTATTTGTTTGCATTCAACAGATTTTACTAAGCATAAAATACAAAGCGTTCCAAAAACATCATACGCATTTCTATACTTCATTAAATATCATCAAAATTAAACCTCGGGTATAATAGGGTGTCAGACAAAAGTTGCTTGTATTTTTACGTAGAATACGATTCTGCAATTAAAAATACAGGGTCTTAATTTAAAAACAAAATTTTACCTTGAGATTACCAAAAAGATGTCCACTAAATCATCTAGTCAGCGTTTCAAAAAACTTGAATTTTTTTTTTTTCTTAAATGCGTTTTATTTAGATATTTCGTTGAGCCAACTTTTAAAAAAAACACCCTGAATACACATACGTAGATATATAAACATGTATACATATATTTTTTTTGATATTAGTTTAATATTCTCCTATATTTTCATTGGAAATAAACTTTGTTTCATGAATTAATTGTATATGCACCTTTTACGTGTGAGATTGGCAAGAAATGTGATCTACTTGGAGAAAAACAATGTTTTAGGGAAAAAACTAGGCCTTTCTTTCAACAGTGTCCATGAATGTGTATTTGTGTTCGTGCACGGAAAACTTTAAAGAAATAATTTTAACAAAGTAAATTACACTTTTGTAA
Organism: Timema bartmani; assembly: GCA_902151455.1. Classification (NCBI taxonomy): domain Eukaryota; kingdom Metazoa; phylum Arthropoda; class Insecta; order Phasmatodea; family Timematidae; genus Timema; species Timema bartmani. Next base: position 22,258 of record CABFWB010002738.1, on the reverse strand, counting down.
ATAGCAAGACTTATCACCAGTGCGTCGTTGAATGTGATTTACATCAAAAGTTGTGAAGAATTAGAAGTTTTATGAAGCAATCAAAAATGGCAAAATTGACCTATATATTATTTTTTGATCATATCAATAGGTGAGATTGTATCAAACTCTTATTCTCAAAACATCCACGCCATCAGAGATTTAGAAAATTAATTACTTCTTTTCCTTTTCTGTTACTACTATTTAAAATGTATAAGCTTCACATTAATTATTTTTCTTCGCTAAATTTTGTAATGCTATTGATTATCTAAACTTTGATCCATAAAGAACATGTATCCATTTTTTATATTTTATTAATAATTATTATTATTCATATTTAGAGCCTATGATATGTTGTTAATACTAGCCTTGAATATTGACGATTAATCACAGGTAGGATTTTTATGGAGTTGGAAAACACTATCAAAATTTATTATAAAAACATAATTCATATTTACTTGTCCTTTTTTTGATTATATATAGGCTTATGTAGCCCTGCTACAATTCATTAGATTTATAGTGACACATTTTATTATCCTTGTTCGTTGTATTTTATGTCAGGTATTGTACATTGTTGGAGTTGCGGTCCACCGTTGGTAAGCACATTGTTGGTTGTTATTGTGGTACTTGATTATGGTTAATTCTAGGTCCTACATTGTTGCCTTAACAGGAATCCCAACACTTTCCCAGTGATCTCGAGACTTTAGTTTCTTTGTGCTTTCCAACGTATTTTATAAGTTTAGCCGAGCCCACACGTCCATTCACCGAGATTGTTAGTTATATTTATTTTATCACACATACACATATGCATACGTGTGTAAGTATATGTTACCGTCCAAACCTGATTTCAGGACGAACTAGATCGGACTAGGTCAAATTGATACATCCTGCCGCTTGTAGGATAAACCAATATAGCCTGATGTTTTTAGGCAGTACTAGATTTCATTCTTCTTAACTCATACGATGGATCGACCTTGGACAGGTTTCATCATTCACAGCTCGCGCGCAAATGTTGTCAGCTAACCTAACCTAGCCTAACCTAAGCCTGGCTTAGCCTAGTAGAATTGTTGGCTATACTAATTGATCCTATGAACTAGGCCAAAAATTCAGGATTAATGAATTTGACCTAGGCTAAACTAGTGCATCCTGAGGCTCTTATGATGTATCAATTCGGCTTAGTCCGATCTAGTTTGTCCTGGAATCTGGTTTGGACGGTAACATATATATTATGTATATACACAATATAATATATGTGTGTATATATGGGCATTTACGTCCTTTCTACCAGTTAGTCTGAGTCTGTTTCTTATTAAATACCTTACTCGTTCCAAACTTCTATGATTCAATCTTGGGCAGCCATCCTTATAACTTCCCTGCTTCTAATTTTTAAACCCAAAGCTATGTATCATTTTCACCTTGTCTTAATACTCGTCCGTAATTTCGACATTTAACCACAATAATATGGTAGGGATGAATAAGATAGAATTAAGAGGAAATGTACTCAATTTTCCTGGAGGATGAGTGGTAAACCATTTAGGAAAAAAACATTTTTACTACACCCACTGGAATTTGAACTCCTACCTCCACGTTATTGTAAAAACAAATTCTATTAGCTTGAATCTTAGTCCGCCTGTCCACCGATGTGGGTGATAATAAATTAGGTCCACTGAAAGTTATGGTCAACTCCATGATTCTAAATAAACAATTGAAAATGTTGACATTTTTCTTTGTCATCAGTAGACTATTTTTTAAACATTTTAATTGTAATCAAAATAGTAGATTATAATTTTAAGTGTAATGACCTATCATATTACGAAAAATTAATTATATTTCTGCAATCTAAATAGTGATAAAAGTTATGAGAAAGATACAAAATCTTTAAACCATTTACTATTACAGTGGCGATCCAAGAAATTAACTTATTTTTCTGGATTGAGCCCGGGTTATTTATATATTTATTTTTATACGTTACAGATTTCAGCTCATGGTTGGTCTTAAAATTTGAGAGTTTTTTGTTTATTTTTATCACCGCCTCTCACTACCTGTTCAGGTTATACGCATATACGATCACTGCTCTAATAGTGTAGGGATGAGGAAGGAAGCATTTTAGAGGTACTCTACCCGCGTGGAAGGAGAGTGGGAAACAATTTAGGAAAAACCACCCTCAATAGACCAGACGGAGAGTTCGAGCCCTGATTTCCCCGTCATCAGCAGGTCATTCTAACCAGAGAATGACGCCTTAGAGCAGGCATAATCCAACTTGTGGCCTGTGGGCCGCATGTAGCCCGTTCCATGATACTGTGCGGCCCGAGGAACTTTTAATGAACCAACATACAATGCGGCCTGATTGGCCCTTTTATATATTGAAGGAATACACCATTTGATCATTATTTGGTGAAATCTATCAAATGAATTTGGTGTACCACATTTTACTCTTTACTCAGTAGAGGTTGATTCACAAAGATCGTGCCAATATATGCAATGTTTTCCAGAATATATTACGTGTGTTTTCGATCATGAAAAGGCTCGAGGAGTCACTTTTGTCATCCATTTGGAACGTGACTTCAACAAGAGAGCTAAAGTCACTCACACACTTGCTGCAAATATAAAATTTCAAATTTTTGTTAGAAAAATATAGGATAAGTCTTAACATTGTATGCACTCTTAACTTTCGTTTGTAATGTGATTCTTCGGAGGGTTTGTTGTTGTTGTTTTTGTTGTTGTTGTTGTTGTTGTTGTTGTCGAGCTGTTGAGTCACTTGTAAGGATCGTCTTTGGGAGCCCGGCGTGATGATGACAGGGGTCAGGTTTTAATTTAATTTATATGTGAATGCAGTTAATGAAGAAATTTGTTTTTATCTGACCATAAAAACATTTGGCCCATAATTACTATATTTGTATCCACGGCAGTTTAAAGTTGATAGATTACCGCGTCGTGGACAGTTTTACTACAAGGTTTAAGAACGAGAGAAAAATGAGAACTTAATGTTTCCCAGACCGTTATACGGTAAGGTTGGAAGTCGAGTGAAATTTAGAGAGCTCAATGTTTCGCGGACCATTCCTACAGTAAGGTTGTGGACCCAATGAAGAAAGGAGCCTTCTTTTTTGGTATACGTTCCAAAATATCCTTCTAGAAGCTTCTTTCTCTTCCTTTTATTTCGCCATGTTTGCATCACGCTTCGGTCGGTTTCCAGAAAGTAGAGAGAGAGATGGAGAGTTTTCTTGGAGTTGTTTTGTTTCACAAGTATTCGTAAGAGAGGTGGGGGACAGTGAACAAAAGAAATATTTTGAAAGACGACAGAAAGTTGTTGTAAACAACATAAAAAAATAAAAAATGATCACCCAGGTATGTGAGAGGATTTTATAACACATGCATTGATTTTAATATTCTGAAATTATTGATTAATTTGAAATTATATAAAGTGTGAGAACTTTTGATATTTATTAATACGAGATGAAAAATCTATTTCATTATAAGTTTTTGTTATTATAATGATTTTTTTAATTGAGATTTTATCGCTTAAGATGATGATAATATTGAACTTTCTGAAATGTGGCCCCTTCATTATTTTCAACGTTCAATGTGACCCTTATAGTCAAACTAGATTGACACGCCTGTTTTAGACCATTCGGCCCCTGAAGCGGGTAATTTGATTATGTTAATGCTATGCGAGATATTTCATGGGATATAGTAGTAAAAAATATTGAAGTCTTCTGTTTAAAACTTAGTTTTAAACAGTCGTGGGGTAAAGTGAGGCATATCGAAGTTATTATTTATGTACTTTTTTCCAAATTACAGTGTAATTTCAAAATTTAGCCCATACATTCGACTCATATTCACTGCGTTATATTGTTGTTGTAAGATGTTATTAAAATGACGGTTGACTTGGTGCTCTTGGAGTAAAGTGCTCGCCTCAAGATCCGATGTATGTGGGTTCAAAACCCAGCCTGGGTCAATAGATATTTCTTGAGTGATAAAAATCCGTAGCACAACTTCCTTCGGAGTAGTAGTAAAGCCTATTTAGGCTGGAAGATATGTGAAAAAACCTTTCCCGGCAAAATTGGTAGAGTCTTTCGCTCTCGCTCATAGAAATTCTGGTGTGCCGATATAATCAGTCGGTCCAGAAAGTACACGTTAAATACTTCAAATAAACAAAAATAAATGTTAAAATTATTTACGATCTTGAGGCCAAATGCCCCGCTGGTCCTTCAACAGAGCTGTGACCCGCCTCGGTGGCGTAGTTGGCTAACGCGCTAGTCGTGTTGAGCCCGACTGCCGAGGACGGGGAGATCGAGGTTCGAATCTCGGTCGGGTGAACTGGGGGTGGTTTTTCCTAAATGGTTTTCCACCCTCCCTCCACGCAAATGCGGGTTCACTTCCTCTATTCAACCTTCCCAATTCCTAATCCATTAGGGTAATTAGTACTTAAGCGTATAACCCGAACGGGTAGTAAGACGCGGTGCTAAATAATAATAATAATAA
>CABFWB010002738.1:0-14645 GCA_902151455.1 Timema bartmani | reverse complement strand
GGAAGTGTGCCCGCATAAGCGTGGAGAAAGAGTGGAAAACCGTTTACCACCCTCAGTACATCCGAACGATATTCGATCCGAAATCTTGCCGTCATGAAAGTCCTAACCCCCCCCCCCCCTTGGATTTGTTGGATCTCCCTTAATGGGGGGTCCAAATATACATTTAAAATATTTATGTTATAGTTTTTTTAAATTTTACTACAGTTTTAATTGTAAAATATACATATTATGTCATCAACTAAATACTAAGTTAGTCAATATTTTAATATTTACCTTCAAGATGCAGCTCATAAAACTTTATGAATTGAAAAACAAAGGACATTTCTTGGAATGGCCCGAGTAGCCTAAGTGGAGTCCAAGAAAAGGAGGCAAACATTTTTGCTATCACCTGTAATATCCTACTTGAGGAATCAACAAGAAGAAAGCCCATCTTAAATAAAGAACAATTTGTCAGATTATTGAGTTTATAGCATATTCAGGTAGGCCTACTACACTTCTTCAAACCATTTTTTCAACACACCTACTTACTCAAAACATTATTTTGTAACTATGAAAAGTTTGAAATCGTACATAAAGTGTTAACATCATTGATAGTTAATATAAGGTTGTGAAAGTTTATATTAGGAGAAGAGAATCAGTGGTAGAATATTAGGGGCCTGTATCTAATATAGGCTAATATTAATGTTGGTTACATAGAAATATGTCAATCTGAGAAAACATAAATATACGCTTGACATCTGAGTTGTAAAAGGACCACCAGCAGAAACTATTCCCTACGAGACATCAAAAGAGCTGAGATTTATTTGATTTTTTTTTATTTCCCCGCATTTCACTACCTGTTCGGGTATACGTATACAGTAAAACCTTGGATTGCGAGCATAATTCGTTTCGTAAACGTGTTCGTAATACAAAGCACTCGTATATCAAAGTGAATTTCCTCCATAAGAAATAATGGAAACTCAGATGATTCGTTCCAGAACCCAAAAATATTTAATCTAATAATGATTAATACCTTTTTTATTTTCGTTATTTAAATGTAACTTACTGTAATCAAATTTATTAATTAAATTTAATGGTGGCTGGTGTGAGGTGGACGAGAGAGATGAGAGGAGGAGGTGAGTTATTGTTTAGGACGACTTTCACTGTCACTAACGGAATCACTGCTATCTGTTGGCTAACTCAATTTTTTTTTTGTGCGACTTTAACAAAGAACCTATCCAATGACACTGCTCGTATTTCAAGATATCGCTCGTTTATCAAGTTAAAATTTATTGAAAAATTTTGCTCGTCTTACAAAACACTTGCAGACCAAGTTACTCGCAATCCAAGGTTTTACTGTAAGTAGGTTACTAATTACGCTATTGTTATAAGAATGATAGACTTAGACTGTAGAGGAAATGTAGACGTATTTGCGTGGGGTTAGAGTGGGAAACCATTTAGGAAAAACTACCCTAAGTACACTCGGCTGGGATTCAAACCCCGACGTCCCCGGTAAATTATACTTAATGATTTTTACTATGTGCTCACCGACGCAGATAGTAATAATATCAATGCGGCTAATATTAACAATATTATATTCACTTATCTGAATATTTACACCAATGTGGTAATAATAGCTCAGGTTTTATTGGAAATGTACCCAAATCTTCTTGGAAACCATTTAAGAAATACTACCCTCAATTCACCCAACTGGGATTTAAACCCCGATCTTCCCTTCACTGCTAATCCAGTATAATGCAACCATCGATGAGCATTTGACTATTAGCATATAGGCCATATACATGTATGAATATAAGAACATTAATATTCGCTTTGTAAAGATTGCACATAATTTCCTTATCGAGACATAAATTAAAGTCCACAGTATTAACCATTTGATGGAGAACTGGTTAATAGCACCGTAGTGCTTTATTAGTGGCAAGCTTGGATATACTTATATTTAGACTGCCAGCTAATAGCACAATCATGGTTTATTAGGGGTAGGCCTTGAATATATTTATATTTAGACTGCCAGCTAATAGCACAATCATGGTTTATTAGTGGTAAGGCTTGAATCTCACTAAAATACTAGAAATGTAAAAGGTTTCGACAAATGCACTCGCAATATATTCCACCCCAAATAACACTAACTAAAAATTCATACTTCATAGCAACCCTCTGCCAAAAAATTGCACCAAAAACTTATATTTATAAAAAAAACTATTTACAACAAACATGTTGATATCAAATGTATGTGAAATATTTTACAAATACAAAAGAAGTGAAATCAAAAAGTCTTCACATGCACAAAGTTCTTCATATAATTTAATAACTAACCCGGCCTAATACCAACAAAAAACAAGTACGCACTTATCAAAAAATACAGTAGATACCAAATAGAATTATGGTTGAGGTCATATTTTAATCTTATATTGAAAACTTTACAAAACAAACTAGCTTATTTCACCCGCCTTGGTGGCCACGTGGTCTAACGCGCTATTCTCGTGTTAGACTCAACGGGGAGATCGGGGTTCGATTTCAATCGAGTAAGCTGAGGGTGTTTTTTTCTAAATGGTTTTCTTCTCTACCTCCACGCAAATACGGGTGTACGTCCTCTAACTTAAACCTTCCTAATCCCTAACACATTAGTGTAATTAGTATGAATGGATAGTAAGACGTGTTGCTAAAAAAAAAAAGAATATATCAATAAATCATGACAAGTATAATATCTTATGTCAACGAAGACAATTTTACAATATTTTTATATCTAACGTTAATACTACCAAAATATTTATTTTGCTAGTAATTTGAAAACTTGTATACTGTATATTCTACCTATATACTTTCTTACCCTCCTATATATATATAGTGTTAGATAAAATCTATATTAAAACGATATCGACATTTTACGTCTACTTTCTAGTGAACTCCCATAGAAAAATGAGCATTCTTCACTCTTAAATAAAAATAATAATATTCACATATATCGTTATAGGAGATATCTAATAAGCAGACTCAAACAATCACACAAAAGGTTGGTTGGTGTATGTATGTATATATATATTTATATATATATATTTATATATATATATATATATATATATTCGATATTCAATAAACAGCCAGTTCCCATTCAATCGTAATTGTTTTATATTCGTATCCTGGCAGATTGATTGACTCCAGAGATGATATTTGAAATACGAGCCTAAGAATATAATTAGGGACCCTTCATAAAGTGAGTAAATTGCGTGCATAGCAATTTTATCGTTTTTAATTATTTAATTAATACCAATGCAATAATATCGGAATAGCTTCTGACACAGTTCTTAACGACTACACAAGGTCGGGTGGAGATTTCTGTAAAATACATTTAATAGAGGTATTGAAGGAAGAGACAGTAAAATAAAGAAGGGAGAAAATAGAAAGATAAGGATAGAGAAAGAAAGGGTGATTAGTATAAATGAATATAATATAGAGAATTTTCAAATTATTTAATATCAAATTACTTATTTAACATTTGTAAATTATAATCTAGCCTTTGAGTTTTTAGGGCAATGCAAGAGAGTAGGGAAGGGTTGACCCTAAATGGTCAATGTAGCTATTTAGGACATACTCATGATTTAGCTTTGTTGGACAATAGTAAGGAAGGTGTTGCAAGAAATGCAGAAATTTTATTAGAGGCAAGTAAGGAAATAGGTTTAAAAGTGAATGCTGAAAAGACTAAGTATCACACAGAGAATACATATCGGGGACGATAATTTAAAGATTACTGCGAACAACATATCACTTGACAGGGTTAATGAGTTTAAATATTTAGAAACAATTTTAACTAGCACTAATTATATTATATTGAAAATTAAGAAAAGAAAATAGTCGGGAAATGCATGCTATTTCTCTGCCAGTAAGTTGTTGACATCTTGCCTGCTTTCAAGGAATGTAGAACTCAGAATATACAAATCAATAATTTTACCGGTTGCTCTTTTTGGGTGGGAAACGTGGTCTCCTTTCAACCTTCATGACGAAAACCAATTTAAGATGTTCGAAAACAAGGTTCTTAAGAATATATTAGCGCCAAAAAGATATGAGGCTACTGGAGACTGGAGGATGTTACATAATTATGAATTACATACCCTGTAATCATCACAAGATATTGTGGGATAGTCAAGTCTCGTAAATTAGGGTGGACAATGGACATGCAGCGGAAATGAGAGAATATAGAACCGTTTTCAGGGTACTGACTGGTAAACCCAATGAAAAGAGAACATTGGGAAGCTCTAGACGAATATGGGAGGATTAGAACATTATAATGGACCTGAAAGAGATAGGGTGTAATGAGGTGGACTGGATAGAACTAGTTCAAGATAGGGAGAGGTGTTGTACTTTTGTAAGTGCGGCTATGAACTTTAGAGTTTCCTAATGCCATAGAATAAGTAAGTCATTGAGAATAATGTTGGATGTCCGCATTCTGTGTAATCCTGTGTACTTCCTTATTTTACTCATGTTACTATAAAGAAGGTTGAGTAAAGAACCCTTCCCATTTCTTGTAGGATAGGGAAAGGAATAGTTCCCCAAATTTCACTGTCCCTTCTAGAGTACCGATCGGTTCCGCTACATCTTCACACTTTGTTTTAAAGACGTAAGACTGCCGCCCCGGTACTTACAACTAGAACCACGCTTCGTAGACATGGCACGGACCATATAATAAAGAGTACTTTAAGTTAATGTTGAGACATTACGGTTTTATTTCTTGAACCTGGCTTTTAAAATTAAGTGTTTGTCTTCGTGAGTTTTTTTTTTAACGCTCGTTAATGTGTATGGTGGTGAGTCAAAGTAAATGGTTTCACTTCTGGGATAAACTCCAAATCGGTAATGTGACAATCTTAGTTTCATCACGCGGGAACGCCGTGCTGCTATTAGGAGCTGATCATAGTGTTCGTGGTAACGTCCACCAAAACCTGTGACCAATGCTCAGTAACGATATAAAACAAGATTTAATCGAAAAATATGGGATTACATCCAAGTTTAAGGCTTTTATAACATATTTTGTAAATCAGAAGGTAGATTGACTTACCCTTGAACATGAAATGTTTATCAAAATTATTTAAAAAAAAGTTCCACTCGTCCTATTACTCGTCCAGAATATACGCATTGTAATAACATGGATAGGATACAGTAGATCCATAACTTCTTTGGTGCTGACTGACAGTTCACAGCTGACAGCTGACGGCTTTGAAAAGTTACCAGACCAAATTATGTATCCCTACGCTGAACCATATGATCTGCAAAAACATGTGTTTAACAGCTGTAACTTCTGACACTCAACATTTAGGTATATACCTAAATGTTGAGTGTCAGAAGTCAGCTGTGAACTGTCAGTCAGCACCAAAGAAGTCGTGGAGCTACTGTAGTAATTATAAATGCTAAGTTTAAAGGACATATACCAGCATCCACTTAGAGGGAGATTGGGAAACAATTTAGGACAAGACACCCAGCCAACATTTACCTCCACTTCACCAGCAAACCAGATTATATGAATATGATCAATATTCCACGTGCTCACATATCATGTAGATATCGTAAAAATCGATTTATCATAAACACAAAATATTATATTTACCAGCAAAATAGGTTGTACGTTGCATTGCACAAACTTTCTCGTTCTTTTGCCTAAAAATGAGTATATCCTTAAAGCTTGTAAAATACGTTAATGATAATTTATTTAGTATCTCAAATAGCTACGGAATTATAATAAAAATAGGAAATTTCCGCCTATGTAAAGTGCTCTCAAAGTGATATTCATGGTAAATTGAGAATCGTCCTTTTGTTTGTAATTTTAAACAGTTTCTAGTTTAATTAAATCATTTGAACTGAGTTTGAGAAAATTGATGTTTTCTTATTCCGCCCTTTGGTAAACTACCCTTAATTTTAGAGTTATAAGAATAATTACAACTATTCCACTGAGGAACATTATGAAAACTAGATACCCAGTTTTAGCCTCATAAGTAAAATGGTTTCGGCTTTAGTTCCAGTAACAGACAGACAAACGGCATTGCAAAAAATACTTTTTCGGGTCCAGGAGGTCATTAAACGTCGACAACCATTAAAAGCTTAAGTTTTTTTATGATAACAATACTTTCTCTACCCGAGGGGTGCGAGAAAGTAAGAATAGAGAGATTTACTAAGAATAAAAATGTCGTATTCAAATTTAAAAAGAAAAACTTAAATATTATTTGTAGTGAAGAATTTTTAACGGGTCTGTGACCTTATACATTTACTGTTTATCTTTCTTTTTTTTTTGTATAGGTATGAGTAATTTTTGACTTTTTAAATGAAAATATTTGTTTTTCGTCAGTGTTTGAGACTACTAAAGGTACACACAGCCTTAACACCTACTCAGCTCTTATCGAACTGGAAAAGATATAGCGTTCTTACAGGAACCTAGGAATTTTACCTTAATTATTGATATTATATCCTCTTTACTCACTCTTTTCTGACAATGTACTAACGTACTCTAAGCTATATTGATAGTTTACGAGATCACTTATTATATTAATCATTTTACGTTCTAAACCATCCACCAACCACGATAAATAATATAAACCACTTGTCCAAGGAATTTTGTTAGCTTATCAAAGCATCGTTTGAAATCATGCTTCACGGTGTGGTTAAGGAACCAAACATGCATACATAAAAATGTGAAACAGGATTCTTATCGCACCTAAAAACATGACTTTACCTTTCCGATCGGCCTACCTCAATACAGGTAAAACACAATCGCTCTGAAAGTTGTTTGACCATCTTTGAATAAATCCAATCGGATGAACATTTTACAATCACATCGTAAATCATACGTGTGTCCACTTTGTTAGGTGGGATGAAATATAGCCACAGCGTAAAAAGCCGTGAGGCAAAACAAGAGATATAAAATACTTTATATTTTGAATTTTATGGGGAAATAATGGTCAGGTGTCAGACTTCTTTCGCTAAAATGAAAAAAATATGAGTGAGATAAAATTCATCTATTTCATCTCATGCATTTCTTGAATTATTGCTGCCTATTTGTGGACTGAACGCATTGTCCTGTTGGCCCACCCAAAATACACATAAAATATTTAAGTGCCGACAAGTAATGACATTTCTGAATAAAATGGCAAATGATGGGTGTTTTCATCTTAAAATAACCTGTCTCATTGGAAAAAGTTCCCTATTTTGTCATTTAACACTTAATAAATAACTTTAGCATAGCTTTCAAAATAAAATAAAATAAAAACAATCCAGTTGTGTTTATTTTAATATTCCATAGGCATAGCTATATGTTAACAAATATCCATTTCAAATTCAAGTAATTGGTATAATTTTGGGGTATTCATTTTCCTCTATAACACAATTATATGGTAGAATTAAATAAGAACGGAATAAAAGAATAACAAAGAAGATTTAATTTTATCATTTACTACTCCTTACCAAATAAAACTTTAACATTATTAGAAACAGTTATATTGCTATATAAGGATCGCAAAAAAAAAATGGGGTGTGGCTGTGTCATGGACACGGCCGTGTGTTGTACGTGAATACGTTTAAACTTAAACGAACATCGTAGATTCTCCAAGTCAAAAGTTATACTAATTGCAAATCTCGATACGCAGCAAAATAACCTCAAAATGGCGGCGCTTCCCCCTCCACCACGCGCGATGCGTCACTGTTCTCGCTTATCGTAATGAATTCTTTGATCCTTTAGCTATTCAGTGGTATAATTTAATTTTGAATGCAGAGGAAAGATTCGAAACAACAACACCAAACTGTATCCCCCGATTTTGTTATCATTAGGTTTTTTGGATTGCCCCCGTATGGTAGCAAATTTAAAGACGTATTCACGTCAAAAACCATGATTGCCATCCAAAAGTGGTAGCTAATAAAAATGGTGGCGCATCAAATTTGGCGGATGTTGACTTTTGAAATAAATCTATACCTCTGGAAGTAAAGTTCCTATTTTAACATTCCTTTTTTTTTAATGAACGCTTTAAATGTTCCCTATATTTAAGATTCTTTTGAGTTGTTCGATATGTGCCACCAATAAATTGTTAAATAAGGGGTGAGTAAACAATTTGTAATTTAAAAAAAAACAATATCTTTGTTTATCATGAATTAATCAAATTCTTGACATCTGAAAAAAAAATTAATAAATACTTTAGCGAAAACTTTAATCTTTAACTGGTACATTTTTGTTTTGACCTTGAAATAGCTTCAAAACTAATCAACTCAGTAGACTGTATAGCTTATATTTGTTTCTTAATGTTTTTTAATTTCTGAAATTCGTGTTCACCATAAATGTGTAGGAAAGTTTAAACAATCCCAACGATATAACTTAAAATTGACCCTTATCAGACAATACAGCCCAGTAAATCAGTGTGTTAGTTCATGGACTGGATTCAACATAATGATTAGGAATAACGTTGCTGTTCAAGCCATCACCATTGCGTACTTGCAAACGAACACATAGCAAAAATGTCAACTGTTCATAAAATTCTGAGGCAGTGCGTACAAATTAAGTCATAGCTTGACTGAAATAAATACTGGTACTGGATCAGGCTATCTTTACAAAAACTGTAGAAATAGCTTGATGTCTCCAAGAAACATTCAGTGGCGTATTTATAATGATGGATGGATTTAATAAAATATGCAACCTACTTTCTATCCTAGGTAAGTTCTCCATTGATGCTAAACTTAGATTGAGACTGTCAATGAGCTTACACAACATTTCTATGACAATATGCAACTGAAACATTCAACAATGCAATAGAAGATCCCACCATAGAAATGTAATGGATACATTTGAAGGATATTAATTTTATATTACTTAAGATATGACAATAGACCTTTCTCATCATTCTGGAATTACATATGTAGATATAGTAGAGCTATTGCTTAGCTTAAACCAAAGTAACCGAGAAAGAAACTGGATACTTTTCATGTCATATATTCAACAAATGAACACCTGTAGTTTCGATTTGGACAAAATTATCCACGCAGGAAATATCTCAGTTAACTTTGCAGAAACATGCAATTTTGAGAAAAATTAGGCTGAAAAAGTCCATACTTAAAAAAAATGGAGGGTCTTTAGTTCAATTAGGATTGAAAAAAAGATTTTTTCTTATTCCTATAGATCAAACATTGGAGGGGACAATCAACAGAGATCCACAAACTTGAGGAGGTACTAAAGGATTCAGTTAAAAAGCAGGTGCTGTTAAAAACTACTATATAAGAGCTGAATACTGTGCACCAGCTCTAAGGCAGTTACCATTTCACTAGTCAAGCCATATTTTACCATGCTGATCTTCAAAATACACGAAAAAAAAGATCAATATTGTGTTTCATCTGCAGTCCAACTGTTGGAGAACGACTGGACTAATCCTTTTTACCAAAGTCCTTTAGACATAATAAACTAACCAACACGAGGAGCAGTGCCACCTGGTGTACAGGCATCTCTGTTGACAGTGAGGAAGGTGAGAATACATATGAAACATTCAAAAGAGATCGTCTTGAAAATGGAGAGGGTTTTATAAGTCCATAAAAGATCAACTTAGGGTTTTTGAACCCTAATATAACATTGAAACAAAGTGGAAAGAACAAATAAGTAATCCTCAAGGCAGACCGTAAGCTGTATGCAAGTATGATACTTACCGTATAGCATAAAACCTACATTTAAATATGCTAAACGTTTTCAGCCAACCCTTTAGCCCTTTGCCTTGGAGACTGGTCAACCCTGATGGGTCAGTGAAAAAAAACTAGCAAGGCAGTACTGGAGAAACACTTGGAAAGCCTGATTTCACCTGAAGATGGAAATGCTCCTTCATCAGTCATTGTAATTGATGGAATGGAATTGATTCAAAGAAAAAAATAGGACAATTGACGAAATATTAGATTCGATCCTTTGTTATGCTATTACTGGCTATTGCAGCAAGAGAATTGACCTTGTGTTTGATATTTATTACAACATACCAATACAATCTGCAGAATATATCAGCAGAGGTCCAGAGGTAGGAATTTCTTTCAAGAATATTAAAAGTAGTATTAAAATTGTCAGATGCAGAATTCTTTTACAAAGCGCTGATAGTAAGAATAAGCTAACAAAATTCATTGTTAAAAGTTGGCAAGAAGAAAACAAAATGAAAAAGATTGGTGATATAACACTGTATGGTACTTACTGTAAAACATGCATCAAAATAACCCTGTAAAGGCTTGCATCTTCCCAATAAGAAGTAGATACTAGGATAATGCAACATTTTGGGGATGCAGATGTGGAATACTCAAATATTATTTGTGTAACTGATGACACTGTTGGTTTTGGTTCTAGCTCTTTATGTACTGTCGGGAATCAATCGGGAGAGCAGCCTGTACATCAAACGTGGAACAGGTGGTCAGGTCAGGTTAATAGATACTAAGAAACTTGCATATTTGGTTATCTCTCGTGTTAAATCGGCATTACATAGTTTACATGCATAGACAGTTTTCGATACAGTTGTAGCGTCTTATGAAGAGCTACAACGTTGTATTTCAAAAAACTGGACACTAAATCATTACTAGTCATATCCCACCACAACTGAAATAGTATAATGTCCTAAACTCACCGAGCCCCATTCCACTGTTTACGTCCCAAGTTGGCTATCTACCAGTCTACGCAACCAGCTATCGCGAACGTGTTGTTAAGACTGAGGCCAGGAGGCTCATCAACACCGCGTGCTCGAGAGTACGATGTTCCGGCGCTAGATGGTTGTCGATGCCAATGGACAGTTCTGGATGGATCCAGGACTCTCTCGTCAAATGTTCCCCATTCACTACTACCCCCTTCCCATTATTTTCTCTCTTTGTGTGTAACACCTACCTCCCCCCTTTCTCTGAGCAATTGATATCAGGAGGTCAGAGGACAAATCACTCTTGGCAGGATACCTATCTGGGGCACATCTACGTGTTCCTAACATTAATGTAATCTCTAAATTAATTTTCGGTATTTGTAATTCAAACTTCCTTTTCGGCTAGTAGTACATAATTAAATATTCAGAGTCTTTTGCTAGGAAAGGTAGCTAAATATTCAGAGTCCTTTTTTAAGGAATATTAAGTTAATTATGTAGAGTATTTTACTAGGAAAGATATTTAAATATTCAAAGTCCTTTTTTAAGGAATATTATGTTAATTATGTTGATTCTTTTACTAGGAAAGATATTTAAATATTCATTCAGAGTCCTTTTATAAGGAATATTATGTTAATTATGTAGAGTATTTTGCTAGGAAAGGTAGCTAAATATTCAGAGTCCTTTTTTAAGGAATATTATGTTAATTATGTAGAGTATTTTGCTAGGAAAGATATTTAAATATTCAAAGTCCTTTTATAAGGAATATTATGTTAATTATATAGAGTCTTTTACTAGGAAAGATATTTAAATATTCAGAGTCCTTTTGTAAGTAATATTATGTTAAATATTCAGTCTTTTACAAGGAAAGGTTGTTAATTATTCAGAGTCCTTTTATAAGGAATATTATGTTAAATATTCACAGTCTTTTACAAGGAAAGGTTGTTAAATATTCAGAGTCCTTTTTTAGTCATTCTGACTTATAAATACAGCTTATATATATATATATTGTTTATAAATTAAACTTACATTTATCTTGTTTATAAATAAAATTTACATTTAAATACTTAACTTCTGATATGTTGATTTCAACTTTCTCCTATCTAACTGTTTTACTCTATCCTGGAAATATTCTTTAATTATTGTCTGGTCTCCCCTCTTTTTGTTTAGCGCTAAAATGCTGAATGGGTTGCAGGGAAACATGAGCAAATATATTATATTATAATACATATATTTGTTTTTATTGTCCTATCGGCTTACTCTGCATTTATATGTCCCTTTTTATGCTGTATAAGTTTGTATGCCTGCCTTGGTCCTGGAGGACGAGAAGGGGTTACACAGCCAATGCTCTTTCTAGGCAAGGCAAGATCAAAGCTCTGAAATTTCTGCCAACAAACGAAGAGTTTGTTTCACTGTTTTCAAAGCTTGGCTGGCCCATACACTAGATCCTCATCAGTGACCACTGAAATTGGTCCTTGATAACCATCGATTTAAGTGTATTAATGCGTAAAACAGTGGAAAAACGATAAAAGAACATTTTTTCTTAAACTTTAGACTTTACCGAGCTACGTATGAACAATACATAGTTATTTAAATATAATTTTTCTTTATACCTCAATATATCATAAAAGTTGTATTTGTTTAAATGTATCAATAGTACAATACATCTTTAAAATTGGGCTCATTTTGTGATAAGCTAAATGTACTTCATAAAACTTTTCACCCCAGTTAAAAAAACTATATAATACACATGTATTTATATAAGTTTAATATTAAATTACTTTCAACCTAACGACCCTTACTAAACATATTGTGGACATACCTCTGAACAATTCAAAATTTGTTTGCTAATATTGTTATTGGTCCAAATAGATATTCAGCATAATCTTTACAAGAACTTTTTCACGGCCGATTCAAAAACCATCTAAAAACTTAGAAATAAATACCTAAACATCATAGCTCACCTAATACTAAGTTAAGCCTATGTCAGCACACTTCACAAATTAATGTATTAGATACTAGAACACTCACCACTAAGCTCATAGTCTCTACTAACATACATAGGACTAAGCTCAGTCTGTGCTCATATTGTATGCTCATAGTATATACCAGCACACTTAACACAAACACGATGCTAGGATGTATAACATTAAGCTCAGACATAGTGTTATGATAGCACACTTAACTTAGAACATTCTATAACATGCTACGGCAGATGATATTTATTTTCTATTTAATTTCACTAAATATAATTTGAGACAAATTTTTAAAACTGCAACATTTATCAGTATAAAATATTATTTATAAAATAGCGGAGAAATATATCAACTCTATGCTTAAAATAAGAATATTTTTCTATAATCTGATATTTTCTTAGGAAACTACATTCTAGCAATTTTCTTTAGAGTGGGTAATTTTGTTTGTTGCTATAACATTTTTTGTATAGTTTTGTGCTGTTCTAAAACTACTTTTAGCCCAACATAAGAACAATTCATTAATACACCCCGTATCTATTACTCTACATCTAGTTCTGTTATACAACCCATCTGTTCTGTTATTCACCCCATCTACCCTCTGTTAAAGCAGTACTGTGTTCGCGTGTCCCTTTAAACCAGACCGTGCCTACTTCGAGCGAAGACCCACTCACTTCAAGAAACTCGAAACGTACACCGAGGCTAGCGATCAACGCCAAACATCTGAAGACTCAAAGCTCTGCTACGCATGCGCAAGGTCAATTCCCACTTCCTAGACGTGCCAGTCGTGTGAGACAAAATAACGTCACGTGTTCAACTCTCACCTAGCACACACTCCTCTGGACTATTCGAGAGATTTATTCTACCGTCCCGTCCAGTGTCTGCCATTTTCACTATATATACTATTAAGAAAGAAGAGAATTTATTTTATTCTTCGCCATTAACTTGTCGAACAACGTCAAACCAACCAGTTAGGGTTGCTCCGTCAACTTGATAGAAGAAGCGCCCTAGACCTCATAGTCATGTTGGGTAACATAGAACGTGTGTCTCCAACCAGGACGAGAAACACTAAGTTTTAATTTATAATATGTAGGGAAGTACCACTTTCCTCGGCTGTATCTATTCTTCTTGTTAAGAATATAATAGATTAGGGGTTTTATGTTTTATTTTTGTATAATTCCTTTCAGGTGAAAGGCTTAATTATGTAACTGTCAGTTATAACGTGTATCTTTTGGAATATGAGCTGAGTGCCATCCTTTGGTACAAACTAACTAAATGGTTTGCTGCATGTAGGTTGGCTACATTATTATTATTTATTATTATTATTATTATTATTATTATTATTATTATTATTATTATTATTAAGTGTTTACTATGTGTGTATTATTAATGTGTTTATTGATGACATTGGTAAATATTTGAACTCATCTAGTTATTTACTCTTTGCTGATGATGTAAACTTATTTAAAACCATCAAATCAATTGCAGAGTGTATAGATTTACAAAATGATGTAAATGGTATTCTACAATGGCCTTTGGAAAATGGAATGCCTATTAATAAATCTAAGATCAAATCTATATCTTTTACTAGAAAAACTAATCCTTTCTTTTTTACTTATAAATTGGGAAGTGAAAACATAGTTCACGCCCTTTATATTAATGATCTAGGTGTTTTCCTGGATAACAAACTTTATTTCCACTATCATGTTGACCACGTAATTTCCCATTCATTGAAATTACTTGGGCTTATTAAATTTATTACTTCATCATTTAAGAAAAGTTGACTATTTTTTATGTCTGTACTACGCCCTGGTTAGATCTAAGTTAGAATATGCTACTGTTGCTTGGAATTCCATTGCCTTAACTGACTCTCTCAGGTTGGAAAACGTTCAGAGAAAATTTGTCGCTGCGTGTTATGATAAATACTTTAGTAACCGGATTTATTATGATTATGACAGAATTTGAAATCTCTTATGGCTCCAAATTCTCTTCTCGCGTAGACTTTATTGTGATGCCCTTTTTGTTTTTAATATTTTCAATAGCAAAATTTCTTGCAAATTTGCCC
>CABFWB010002737.1:0-89702 GCA_902151455.1 Timema bartmani | reverse complement strand
CCCCATCCAAATAAAAACGTTCCTGCGCCACTGATTGTTATATATATTTATATATGCATATATATATATATTTAAATACACATTAATACACATATTTATATATATTTATATACACATATGAGTTTGTATATATATGGTTTCCTGAGGAAAACTAACCGACATAGCATGTCAATCTAGCCACTATACATAATTCAGTGTTTTTGTTTGATTTCGTCATAGCGCCATTTTACTATTCAATATCAGGAGTTCAAGGGCAAATAATTGAATTAATTTATCAAGTGCCTAATACTGAAGCATTATTAATGAGAGATTGATTTCATAACTCTTTCTTTATTGGTTTTGTAGAAGGTGGTCAGTAACCTTTAGTTAAAAGAAGAAGTAACGAAATATAAACTCTACTTTCTGAATAATTGAGATTTAATAAAGATAATTTTCAACAAGTGAGTACTTAAATACAAATATCTTTTAGCTTTAGCTTGTACCAGAAAGCCTGAAGTATTATTTGCTAAATATTCTCTTTAAAATCTTTCTTTAGCTTTTGAACAATTTCTTTGAAACTCAGTTTTGCGAGTTTTCCTTAGTAATTCTTCACTAATAATTATTAAGATAGTGAACATATTGGATTTAAGATTATGTTATGTTTATAATGATAGCCATATCTATATTATAGGAACTTTTAAGGCCTTTCCTTGAAAGGAACAAAGCAAACTAATTAATTATAGTCATTTAATTGTACTAATAATGTTTAATTATTTATGTAATAAATAAACAAAAACTTTTTAATTCAGTTCATATATAAATTAGATAAGTTAAAATAAGCTAGTTGAAAATTTTTACATAGGTGTATACTAAAATGCAGTGGAAAAGAAATGTTTTTATTTGGGGGGGGGGATAACCCTGTGCTCTTATAGGGGATAACATTTTTGTGATTAAAAAAAGAACAGGAAAATGTAAAACAGCTGTCACACACACTACGCGAGTGATTGGTTCTGATAAATAATCGCGTAGCACGAAAACACAAGTGAAATGATTTTAACATGAGTGATATAGGGATTACTCCAAAGGAAATAAAAACCTAAGACTTGTAAATGAATGCCATTTTTTTAATTTATATAAGTAGTATAATACATTAGGTAACCTACACCTACTGTCAATCTTCAATCCCCTGAAATTTGTAAACAAACACAATTTTTAATCAATGTATCTAATTAATACAATGATACAGGTACACTTACTGTTTATCTTCAATCGCATGATAAAATAACTGGATTTGGCAAATCTGGATTATCACTACCTTGCTATTGATTGTGGCTCTTGCTCTCTTGACGGCCCTTGGAAGGGAAGCTCTTGATCTCTTGTTGGTCCTTGGACGGTAAGCTCTCGATTCTCTTGAATGTCCTTGGACGGTAAGCTCTTGCTCTCTTGAAGACCCCTGGATGGTAAGCTCTTGCCTTTCTTGAAGGCCCCTGGACGGTAAGCTCTTGCTGGCATAAAAGCCCTGGGATGGTAGGCTCTTGTTGTCGTGAAGCCCCTTGGCTTTCGTTCTTCGAAAGACCCTTGGACGATACGCTCCTGCTTTATTGAAGATCCTGGGATGGTAAGCTCTTGCTCTCTTAACGACCCTGGAACGGTAGGATTTTGCTTTCTTGAAGGCTTTAGTTCTTCGAAAGACCCTTGGCCGATACGCTCCTACTTTGTTGAAGGTCTTTGGATGGTAAGCTCTTGCTCTTTTGAATGCCTGGGATGGTCGGCTCTTGCTTTCTTAAAGGCCCTGGGATGGTGGACTCTTGCTCTCTTGAAGGCCCTGGGACGCTAAGCTCTTGCTGGCATGAAGGTCCTAGGATTGGTAGGCTCTTTCCGAAGAGCATGAGGCAGAATTGGTAAACATTACCTGAAGTAATCCCCCAACAGTAAAACTGTTCTCCCAAATGTCAATAAAAATTATTATAGCCTACTCTGCAATAAATGAATGACTGCATTCACTGCATTGCTTGGAGCCATGCTTGAATCATTCCTTGTTGGAAGTTTGGCGGTTGCTTCTTTCAATGTCATCATTTTGCAGGTTTTTGTTCTTCATTCAACATTAAATACATGCTGATGCAAACGGGTTCTTCCTTTTTCATGTCAAACATATCTTGGATGGTTTCCGTAAGGTGATGTGGGGACTTCCTTTAAATTATAGTAGTCATAGATATGACTAAATAAATATGTTTATAAATTTAAGAATTAATTAATAATCGAGTTGAACGATACCTGTGTGGTTTTTTATTTGCCAAAGAAACATTTTTTTACTTTCTCATCTTAAGAGAAAGTATTGTGATCGTACTTGCCTTGGTGGCGTAATTAGCTAACGCACTAGTTTCGTACTGAGTTAGACTGCCGAGGACGGGGAGATCAAGGTTCGAATATCGGTCGGATGAACTGGGGGTTTCCTAAATGGTTTTCCACTCTCCCTCCATGCAAATGAGGGTTCACTTCCTCTAAACTCAACCTTGCCCATTCCTAGCCAAATAGCGTAATTAATACTTAAGCGTTTAGCCCGAACGGCTAGTAAGACGCGGTGCTAAATAAAAATATTATGATCGTGAAAAAAAAATCAATCTCGAGATAATGACAAATTTTTAAGTTTTATGTACACAAGAACCCACAGAAGTAGACCCTATATTTTACTATTCTGTCTGTCCCGATGTTTGTCTGTATGTGTGTCCTTGGCCAAGGATCCAAAACGGTTTGATAGATTTTGTTCAAACTTAATATTTAGATTTTATAGGGCTATACGACAAATTTTATTTTATCCTAGCCCTTCAATTAAGAGTAGTTTATTGATGACATTTTTTAAATTCCAAATATTTCAAAAAAATGGCTATAACAATTTAGTTTAAACTGCATATCCATATCTATATGGCATGACAAGGAGCACTATATATTTAGGGTAAACATTCTTTAAAGGATAATTTACTGATGAGTGATTTTTCAAATGGCTGTAACGAAATGGTTAAAAATGGGTACCATAGTAGTGTTTGACATGAAAAATATCTCTGTATACTTTGTTCTGTTTAAAAATTCGATAATGGGTATTTTACTGAGGAATTATTTTAAGAATTCGAATTATTTTGAAAATGGCTATAACGATTTTCCTTAAAATGTATATCTGTGGAGTGTTTGACACGAACATGACAAATAAGGCTTGTTTTGGGGTGAAAATTTTGACAGATGAGCTTTTTTTAAATTTGAATATTTAAAAAAAATGGCTTCAGCAATTTTTTTTTCAAAATTGATATTGGCAGACTATATTACATATAAATAATAATGTATTTTTATTAATCTAAAATAAATTAATTTAATGGTAGTTTACGTATAGCGAATAAAAGAAAATTTCAATGTTTAGGAAATTGGAATCAAAATGGAAATTGGAATCAAAATGGAAATTTGTGAATAGCTTTTCATGATAAATAATAATGATACGTTTTTATATTTACAAATAACAAATAAGTTTAGGATAATTTTAAATTCCTTCCACAGCTGAGACAATTTCATACTATTCTAAAAGATTTATTTCCTATTAACATGCGGATAGATTGATATCTGAAGACATCTCCAACCTGTAAAACTATCCTCCCAAATGGGATATTATTATTCATTCTGAAACAATTGGTTGACTGCATCTATTACATGGTTCGGATCTACGTTTACATGATCCAAAATTAGCATTTTGTCCTTTGATGATGGTTGCATTATTCTATGCCATCCAAAAGCAAGTTTTAGTTTTGCGTTCAAGATTAAATTAACACTGATATTGGAAACTAGTAAAATAATACGGCTTGTAAATGCATGATGTTATTAGGTCAGTAAGTTGTCGACATCTCGCCTGCTTTCAAGGAATGTAAAGCTCAGAATACACAAAACATTAACTTCTCCGGTTGTTCTCTATGGGTATGAAACGTGGTCTCTTACCTTACATGATGATAACAATCTTAGGGTTCTAGAACACAAGGTGCTTAGGAAGATATTTGGTCCAAAAAGGGGTTAGATTACTGGTGTGTGTAGGAGATTAAATAATTATGAGTTAAATACCCTGAACTCACAAAAGACATTGTTAGGCTAACCTAAGCTTGTAGATCACGGTCGGATGGACATACGAGTAATGCAGGAGCTAGAACTGTGTTCAGGATACAGAATGGAAAACCCAATGGGGAGAAATCATTGGGAATAGCTAAACGCAGGTGAGAGGATAACATTAGAATGGACCTGAAATAGATAGGATGTAATGAGGTGGACTGGATAGAACTAGCTCAATATAGGAATGGATCGTGTATTACTTTGGTAGTGCAGGGATACATTTTTGAGTTCCTGATGCCAAAGAGTAATGAAGTAAGTAAGTACAAACTGGTGGTCTAAGGGTAAGATGTCAGACCTCTTTGCTGGGGTCCAGGGGTTCAATCCTCGGTCCCAGCACAGATTTATCTGATTGCCTAACCCTTCCTTCACCTCTGACAAGACGTGTATTAATCACAACTTGTGAATGTGAGGAATACCAGGCCTCCACCGTGGTTCGGATTCCACGTTAAACTGTAGGTCCTCCATGTCATCTCACAATTACCCTACCACTACACATTAAATTAAGTGCGTATAGCCCGAACGGTTAGTAAGACTAATAGTAATAATAATAATAATAATAATAATAATAATAATAATAATAATAATAATAAGTGCGAGCTACAAGTCTCTATATACTATTGCTGCATTATTTGAGACACATGAGGGAAATATGTATGAATATTGATTCCTTATGAATTAAGTTTATATGGATTATATTAATGATCAATAGAACTGTTTCAACTCCTTCAAGCATCCATTAGAGTGGGCCATATTTATATTGAAAACTTAACTATCGCTAATGAAGAGGAATACTCGATTAGTGATTTATCGAATCAATTTAAAGTTATGCCATTCATTATCTATCAAATATGTTATAGGTAGAGATTTATCGTCAGAATTTTTTACATTACAAGAACAAATTATATATTAGGAAAAACCTTAAAAGGGAAATTATTTTTAATTCGAAGATAGTCTCTTTTATTCACATTGCTAGACATAATTATATCTGTCGATATTAATTAGTTCTTGACTCTGATGAGACATATGTAGTTGTTCTCCTGTCTCTGGTGCGTTGTGTTGTTGCGCATGCGCGATTTTTTTATTTATTTTTTCATTTGCGTTTAACAGATTTGTAACGTTTGTTCATGTGTTTGTGATCTCCAGAATGATTAATTAATTTCGGTAGTTATTGGACAAAATTCAATAAATAAATTGTGTTGTTCTTACTTGATGCACAAGATTTGATAGAATTTGTGGAAGGGACAGATACAGAGCCCGACAAAGCAGCAAAACTCGATGCATGGAAAGTATGGAAAAAGTTTAAGTCATATACAACAGTGATCTTATTGAGCTCAGTGAATCGGACCTTTAATGTGTATTTAATAAACTTGAGGTCACCAAAAGAGATCTGGGATAAAATACATCCTTTGTAAGGATATACAAGTGAAGATGCGAAACAAGATTTTTGGCAACAATTTTACGATTTTCGGATCAAGACTGGAGTGCCTCATGCGACAAAGCTAGACAAATTTGAAACCATCAGTAAGAAGCTTGATGATGCAGGTGAAAAGCCACCTGATTCAGCTGTGATGTCTAAACTGCTGAGCAATCTGCCATCAAGATTCTCGGCATTTACCATGGCATGGGAGTACACCGCTAAAGATGAGCGTGAAAAGGAGAAGTTAATTGCGAGGATAATTTGTGAGGACAAAAGATTGACATCAATGGAAGAGGAGTCTTCATCACTTGCGCTGCTGGTAAAAGCCCTGCAGCTAAAACTGTGTAAACAAGAAAAATTGCCATCCAATTACCAGAAGGATAATGAATCAAAGGACAAGCTGAAGATAAATTCCAAGAGTATCGAAGAGTTTAAATGAAAACATCATTTTACGTACTGCAACAAAATTGGTCATTGGTATCGTGAATGTGAAAAGCGAATAGCAAATGAAGAAAAGAAAGGAAGAAAAAGATTGATGACTCTGCATCTGCATATGTGTGTGACATTTCGCTGGTCTACTCCCGGACTCATTGGCTGGGAACCAGGACCTGAGAGCACCTGACTATAGCTGACCGTGTGTATATAGGAGCGGTCCCAGCTAAGGATCTGGAATCTTCCACTTCTAGAATACTATGTCAGAATAAAAAGTACCCAGACTCTTCCAGAAGTGTACCCCGTCCTCCCCCCTGTCCCCACTAATCCCCCAGACAAATGAGAAGGCCACTGCCTACCTGTTAGATAAGGAGGGAAACAGATATGACAGAGAGCGCAGTTAGGGTAAGCAATGAGAGCGTACCAGTCCCACTGTTAGACAAGGAGGGAGACAGAGAGAACATTCGTATCCACTAAATCTCCGAAGAGATCCCCCGAAGGGTCCTCCCAGCTACACCATCCCCAGGCTCAGAGGCCTTTTATGGTGCAACCACTATATGCCATCGGCAACGGAACCTCTTCGGGCCGAAGTCCATGAGTGCCTTTCCGGGTACTAGGGCACCCGAAAGATCTAGTACCAGCCCCCCCATGCCGGTCTGCCTTGGGTCACTTGAGAAAATCCCCCCTTCCACTGGGACCGGATGGAGCGAGGAGTTGGCTCCTCCTGTTGATTGCCTAGTCACGAGGAAGTCAGGAGCTCAGCCTCCGAACAGTCGTCTCCTCATTCAGTTGTTAATCCCCCAGGTCTTTCTTTAGTGTCCCCGTTCTGTGGCTGCCGCCCCTTCAGCACACTTATTGAGCCCGACTGTCCGGAGTTGCCCAGCGGAGACCTCGTGGAGGTGCCCTGACCAGCTATCCTCGCTACAAGGGTACGCACTACCAACCGCTTAGTGTATGACAAAGATAACAGAAAGCGCAGCCAGGGTATACAATGAAAGCGCGCTGGTCCCAATGTTAAACACTAATACCGTTACAATATATTATATTTACTATCGCCAACATAATTTTGTAAAAAATAAAAATACCTACAAAAAATAAAACAGAGTGATATCTGTGATTAGGGTGTGGAGATAGTCAGCCATCTGACATTCATAGTAATATCTGTGATGGGGGTGTGGAGATAGTCAGCCATCTGATACTCATAGTGATATCTGTGATGGAGGTGTGGAGATAGTCAGCCATCTGATACTCATAGTAATATCTGTGATGGGGGTGTGGATATAGTCAGCCATCATACACTCATAGTGATATCTGTGATGGGGTGTGGAGATAGTCAGCCATCTGACACTCATAGTGATATCTGTGATGGGGGTGTGGAAATAGTCATTTCACACTCATAGTTATATCTGTGATGGGGGTGGGGAGATAGCCAGCCATCTGACACTCATAGTGATATTTGTGATGGGGTGTGGAGATAGTCAGCCATCTGATGCTCATAGTGATATATGTGATGGGGTGTGGAGATAGTCAGCCGTCTGACACTCATAGTGATATATGTGATGGGGTGTGGATATAGTCAGCCATCTGACACTCATAGTGATATATGTGATGGGGTGTGGAGATAGTCATCTGACACTCATAGTGGTAACTGTGATGGGGTGTGGAGATAGTCATCCATCAGATACTCATAGTGATGTCCACCAATTCTCTACTTGCTGAAATTTTTATTTTAATAGTGAATTATTTTAAATTTAATTGGACTGAATTTGTAGTTTTATTTATTAATATCATAAAAATAAATATTATTTCAATAATATTTATGTTCTTGTTCACTTTTGTTGTTTGAGTGAGACCAAATCATATAATATCAAATATATTAGGGTGAGGTATTTACCATTGTTTGAAGTTAAGTGTAATTTTATTAAAGATTCATGAAATGTCATGAAACGTCAAGATTCATCAAAATCTGAGTTCGATTTTTTTTACGATCACAATACTTTCTCTAACTGTAAGATAGTGAGAAAGTAAACATTGAACATAAACGATACTATTTTTAAAATCTTATCCTGCAAATCCATCATCCTTTGATGTAAATTATGCAAATGGACTTCACATGGTTGACATTTTATTTGTATTTTACGATCTTTCTGCCTTGGACACTGCATACTTCAAGATGGCTTTTGGTACCGCTTTTGAGGTGGTTCAGTTTGTGTTCCAGCTAGTTCATTTCTCTATACAAATAAAGATAACTGCCTTGGAAGTCTGTCATTATTTCTTTCTCTTAAATACGTGTGTACAAATGCTAGCACTATTTCCATAAAAAAAAAAAGGTTCGGCGTGGGTTATTCATGGCATTATTGCGTGTTGGCATCCTAGATGGTTTTTGCATCTCTCCCACACACATTCATCATGGAAAAAAACACAGTCAAAGGCCACGTACAGTGTTTCTAGAAACGTTGTATGCTCCACACAGCTCGTTGACAACATCAACTTCTTCCTTTGTTAAATCAAATAATGTAATGATTTCTGGCTTTTACGTCAACTGTGGTTTCATATATAATGTTATCATTGAGAACCGTAAACAACTCTCCATTTACTACTTTTCTTTTGGGGAATTTAGACTACAAGGGTTTCATCAGGCTGGAATGCAAACATGATGGAGAATGCAGGCCGACATTTTACAATAAGTAGCTCTGTAGGGATCTGCTTTTTGTTTACTCTCAAAGTTCCAACCGCAGTCGAACTGTGTTCCGACAAATAATTATTTGCAAAAGGGATAATACAGAGCCAGTTGTCTAGTGCTTATTCGTCCTTGAACCTGACAGAGCAGGTATCATTCTTTCAACGATATTAGGTGGGCTGGTATTTATCTTGTGTGGGCCCATAATCTGCTATACTAAACATACTTCTAACTCAGTGTAGTGATGGGCATAGTCGAATGATTTTAAGAATCGAATGAATCATTCGAATGATTTAGAGAAGTAGTAAAGAGTCGGTAATAATAGGATGCTACTTCTAACTAACAGTAGTTACTAGTTGCTCGTTTTGCTTTTTGCTACTATTCTCTTCACCCTGCTGTCGAATCTCCCTAAACGCATTCCTTTGTGTTTGCAGCTTATCAACACTTATTAATGTATTTAGTTACTTGTGCCGGTGTCAAAGATCAAAGTACAGCCACAACAAAACACTATACACGCCCATCACTAGCTCAGTGTGTAATATGTTTAGGCATCAATGGTGGAATGGATCTTAATTCCATATTTGGCGGACTTATTTCGCATGTACACCCTAAATGGGCAGCTGCCTCTAAACATTTCCAACTTTACGTCTACTGTAACATATTTCCCTACATAATAATAATTCTCGCATTCTGTTACAAACTGATTGAAAATGTATCTCAAAGGTGCTAACCTGTCAAATTATTTTCGTTCTTGGCGTGGATCTTCATCATCAAAGCGAAGACAACGCAAAAATAACCTAAATCTTTGAAGACTCATTGTAGTTCTGAAATTGCCAATATTAACCTTGAATGACCAAAGTTATGATGGGAAGCTGAGGTTAAAACAGAAGGGCCCATCTGTCGACACGCTGGCGGGAACAATATGTACTAATGGAACTATTTATTTATTTATCCTTAATTTCTGTCCTGGGGCCTCTACTGTAACTGAGGACCTATGTTACATAGTTTCTCTACTTCCACTAATTGCTAGTTTATCTACTAATGTACTGAAGTACTAATGGAACGTGGAAATCAAGAGGAGGGTGTGGTAAAGAGAATGAACTGTTACAGGAAATGATTGGAAGAAAAATTAGAAGAAGAGTGATGGTAGCCTGGCACTGTGGTCAGGTGTGGATGAATGGGTAACGGGAGGGTCAGAGAGTAGGCTTAATACTAAGCCCAAAAACTAAGCTGTCTGTGAGAAACTATGAGTTGGTTCATCTAGACTTCTATAAGTACGTATGAAACTAGGCATTCGAAGAATTATGTTGGTTGCTGGTTATGCTCCGCTGAAGTGTGAAGACGGGAATTTGAGAATGAAGTTTTGGAATGAATTTATTGAAGTCTTGAATAAATGTGAACTGAGGGTTCTTATTTTGTCAGGAGATATGAATGGGTTAGTTGGTACCCAGAGAGATAATTCAAGCTTTAATGTAGAACGGATCACTTCCTAGTGATTTTAGTAGTTGAATTAGGTAGGAATTTATTTAAGAAGTAGCGTAAGAGTATTAAGCAAATAAGAGTGAAAGTGGTAAAGTTACAGGATAAAAGTGTGAGAGCGCAATATGAAAGATTGCTGGGCGAAAAATTAACTTTACTATAGCATGAATGGAATATCGAGATAAATGATAATGACATAGAAAGTTCTTGGAACGTATTAAAGAGGATGTAGTTAAGGGCGAGAAAGGTGTGTTTAGACCTTTGGCGGTGGGAAACTTAAAAAGAGATGAATAGTGGAATGAACAGTTGAAAGAAGCTGT
Organism: Timema bartmani; assembly: GCA_902151455.1. Lineage (NCBI taxonomy): Eukaryota > Metazoa > Arthropoda > Insecta > Phasmatodea > Timematidae > Timema > Timema bartmani. Next base: position 79,255 of record CABFWB010002737.1, on the reverse strand, counting down.
AAAAGAAAAGAAAGAAGCATATAAAAGTATGGTTGCCATGAACAGTGAAACAAATCGTAAGAGGTTGTGGGACATACTATACAAAGAGAAAAAGATGAATGCAAAGAAAGTAGTAAGGGAGAGTAAAGAGAAAATGAGATTAAAAGGAGAAAGAATGAAGAACGATTTTGAAGAAAATAAGCTGTTTAGGAAGTGGGTAAAGAAAACGAAACAGAGAGTGCAAAGAGAGATCTATGGCATTCAGAATGAACGTAGTGATATGATCTGGAATTTAAAAAAAAACAGTATAAGAGAGTGATGGAGGTAACATTTTTAGCATTTTTATGGCAAAAACATATAGAAAGTAGCAGAAAATGAAGAAAATAATATGATGAGTTAAAGAATTAACGAGGATGAAATATTAAAAGCTATTAAAGTATTAAAGAATGGCAAGGTTGCAGGCGTAGATGGGATCACAAGTAAAATGCTTAAGTGTGGGGACATGGTACTACTTGCGATATTGTGTGAGTTGTTCAATGTATGGACTGGAATTTCGAATGTTCCTAGGGACTGGAAGAATTATGACATTGTTCCTTTGTAAACGGCAAACGCAGTATGGGTGAATATAAGAATTAAAGGGCAATTGGTTGGTTTAATATTCCATAGGGGATGTTTATAATTGAGAGGGTGTGTGGAAAAACTCCAGACAAGATTAAGGGTGTGCAATGTGGTTTCACACCAAGCAGAGGTTGCATGGACCAGATATTTGCACTGTAAAAAGTGATTGAGGAATGTATGGAAGAAAGGAAAAAAGTTTATTGTACATTCGTTGAGCCGGAGAAAGTGCGCGAGTATAGGAGTATGCTATGGAATGTTTTTAGAGAGTATGCTGTGCATGCATAGTTAGTAAATAAAATTATGGCAGTGTATGATGGAAATAAACCGTGAGTTAGTTAAGATGGAGATTTGAGCGAAGGGTTTGACATTAATTAGGGTTTAGACAAGGTTGTGTTATGTATTCATGGTTGTAATATATTCATGGATAAGTGTATTGTGGTTGGTGTACAAATGGACAATGTGAGTGTGAGAGTGCTGATATATCCAGTTGATGACGTATTAATGGCTGTGAGTGAAAGCGACATGCAGAATGAATTAAATCATTTGAATGTGGAGAGTGGTAGAATGTATCTTCGTATAAATGTATCTAAAACTAAGATGATAGTTTTTGATAAGGTGGATTAGGAAATGATTATCAGATTAGTACAAATGGAAAACTATTAGAACAAGTGAATGATTTTCTGTATCTGGGCAGAATATTCTATAAAATAAAATAAATATAGTTTATTAAAACGAAATATTGGTGAATGTGTCTCGAATGTATGAATCTGTTGAATGTATTTGGACTATTGAAAAGATTGAAGTAGTACCAAAAAGGCAAAAATGGCAGCTAACAAAAGTGTGTTAACACAGAAATTGTTTTATGGATGTGAACAATATTATGGACTTAGTAATAAATGGGTGATGAAGGCGTGTGGTTTGAAAGGGAATCCAATAGGTCAATGTGAAAGAAGCGTGTTACGTTGGTTTGGACATGTTGAGAGGATGACTGTAGTTTGAGTGACGAAGCAAATATATGTGGGAAGAGTGTGTGAATAAGGAAGGTGGAGATCATGTAAGACGTGGTTAAATGTTGTAGACAATTGTGTGAAAAGAGAAACATTAAGAGTTTTAAGAATAAAAAAGCATTCATGACTCATTGTATGGATGTTGTTGAAACGAAGAGAGTATGTATCATCTGGCGTTGTGACTTTATTAAAGGCTCTATAGGCAACAAAAAACAGAAACTTCTGTTCTCTGCTTGAAATTTTCTTTTTAACTATCACTATTGGTGATGTCCATATTTCCTATCTTGGCTCCCTTGGTACTATAAACCCCCAAGTTAGTTGTTTGTCAATCATATCCTGTACTAATGCTTGTAGAACAAATGGTATAAGATAAGCTTTCTGAGTGATAGGCTTAGCATTATCAGTATGGATCGCATGCTAGACAATTGCTGTTACTGGCAGGTTACTTTATTCTCGAAAAACATCCTATAATCTTTTCAAAACTAGTTCAAGTTTCTTCCTTTGTTGGCAGTAAGATGATATAATTTCTCGGATAAATCATTATTCTTCTAGTGGTTTTCTTGTACACACATCTTCACATTTCTTCCACCCCGTGACTACGTGGCTTCTTGTGGCTTTCTTCGGAACTGAGAGTTTCTGGTTTAGTTATACACGCTCCCTTCGAAATTTAACTCCAAATCAATTTTTATAATGTCGGCTTCCTCCAATATATGCAAATCGGCTCTCTTATGTTTTGGGTTATGTCAACCTTAGCACACGCTAGTTTACTCAATCCTATAAGTATTCCTTGTTGACCTTGTGCTAGTGAGCTTTTACAAATACTTCGTTGCATGTAAACCTGTTGATTGTTTAAAAAGTCGTCCGAAAACAATGGTTCGACTAAATAAATACAAATTCCACCCTTAATCTTCTCTGGCAACTTTACACTTTCTTTATACCTGGATACAGACTCTCACCAACAGTCAAATATATAGGAGCTCAAACAGATTTCATAGCACAGACAGGGTTAAGTACTCCCTGATTTATAGCAATATTAGTGTTTACAGTCTCCTTATCAAAGGCTTCATTTAGGTTATACGTAACATCTCCTAATTATAACGTATGCTTTAATACATTTATCATTGCTGAGTGATTAGTCAAGAAGTTAAGATCTAATATGCCATCGTAATTTAAGTGTATCCGACATTCCTCAACTTTAAATATAGCTCGATAGGCTCTTCGCCCTATCTCTAGCTCAATTTCTGTTTCTCCCAAGTTCTGCATCTTGCGACCCGATAAAGCCGAAATCTTAAATTTCGGTTTGGAAATATTCATGAATTCTACACTTTTCCACCACATAACTGAAATTGGTGCCCCCTGTCCATTAAAAAATAATATTTTCTCCCTTGATAAGTACCCGCAAGTACTAACTCCCTGGTAGTTCAATCCTTATCTACTGACAGTGAGGAGACAATTTTCGCTGAGGACCGTAGTTCATGGCTCCAACGATCCAATTCTAGTTTGGGTGATGGTAGTTTCACTGATAATTGGTTTGAAGAATAGACAATCTTGCCACACCGATAGCATGACTTCCCTGTGATTGTATGCGACTGCAGCCTCCCCTTTGTAAATCTACAATCACTCATCACGTGACTATTTTTTACAACTAAAACTACATTTCCCTTATCAAATTTAAATATCTTCTGCGAATATTTTATTTTCTCTATTGAGGTCGATGGTCCAATTCGATCACATCTATTGCAGATTCAACCGCTTCCTTAAAAGTTGTTGGCTTTGTTAACCTAGTGAATCTCTTTACTTCGCCGAAAAGACCATTCAAAAAGGAATCTATGGCTCTTTGGTCAACTTCAAATTTAAATACATCGTTCCGAACAGTATACTATCCTAGTTCATATGTGTTGTTGTTAATCTTCTTAATCCTGCCAACGAAACTCTCTACACTCTCCCCTTACATATGTTTAATTTTGGGTGATTTTTATCTGAAAAAACGGCTTGTCTCGTTCTTCCTGAACCTATCTATTAAGGCTAACTTCCGTACCTCAAAATTGCTAGTTTATATGCAACTTGGGTCAGAAATCACAAATTCTAATGCTTCTCCTCTTAAACGTAATTTAGTTACAGCCCGTAGTTCTAAATCTGTCCAATTTTATATTACAAAGGCTTGAATTGTCTTCTCAAAAAACACCAAAATAATATCTTCTGATCTACCTTGGAACACTGAGATGGTCGGCATAAGTGAAACATTTCTAAGGGGTGGTATAGGTTCAATATCAATCATATTCTTCTGAAGAGCCTTAAAAATATCATTTTCTCTCTTAACCTTCTCTAGATCCCTTGCTAACTGAACAATAGCAGTTTGCATTTCAACATTTACCCCCATAACTTCAACTAAAGTCATAATAATTGCCTTTAATAATTCCTACCTAAGTTCTCTACTGCTCTCCTCTGAAACTGGGGGTGCACTACCACTGATTTGGACCACATCCTTTGTATCCTAGATGTTGAGTCCCCGTCTCACCAAGCACGCCAAGGTCGTTGCGAAGGCCGTCGCAGTTGCCCTTCCTTCAAAGTCGATTTTATTTATTTTCGTATTATAACCCTAAAATTCATTTGTGGCAACTTAAACCCCCCTCCCCTCCACCATACACGGTAATTGTGTGGGTTCGAAATAATATGTAGGTTTACGAATTTTAGTTTAATAGAAGTTACTAAAAGATAAAATGTGATGTTAAATGAAAGATAAATAAATAAATAAACTGGACGCCCACACTCGTGGAAGAACTGGCTTAATTAACCCGTGGAAACTTAGACAGGTGGAATTGACTGACACCGCACGTGACTCGCACATAATTCGATCTCGAGACCCTGAGCTCGGCGGATGCCCTCTAAGTACAAGTGTTACTGATGACCCGATATGGTGTCGGGCGGCGAAACTACTTAATTATATCGATGGAATTGTGACAGCCCGTTGCCAAAGAATAAAAGTCTTTTATAACCCAAATGACCCCTTTCCTAGCCAACTAGTTCAATTATTGTTATGAATTGCCAGTGTTCTCTTTTAATCTTTCTAGTTCGTTACTTTATATATGCTAAGCCAGCACTTTTCAGCTCGTGAGTCCACTCAAGTTATTTAAACCAAAAGAAACAATCAAATATTTCTCAGTGGGTATGACAATATATATTTTTAGCACTGCGTCTTACTACCCGTTCGGTTTATATGCTCATATAGGGCTATTTAATACGATAGTGGTTTTATGGATTATGAAGGCTATATTTAGAGGAATTGTATCCGCATTTCCTTGTAGGGAGAGTGGAAAACCATTTTTGATAAGACACCCTTAGTATCCCGACCGAAATTTGAAACTCAATATCCCTATCATCGGCAGTCTAGTCTACTAAGAGAGTAACTCCTTATATTATGCAACCACTGAGTCGGGTAAAGAAATAGTAGATGGAAAAGTAGGTATTTTTTTAAATTCTTGAACCCTTTCAATTTAATCTAAACCACATTGTGTTCTTAATATTATTAACGATGAATTTAATACATTTACACTTTGCTCAAATTACTTATTCACGTTCACAATAATAGGTTACGTTGCACTCTATCAATTTAATTTTCAAACAATACAAATTCTCAGATCAACAAATAATAGTTTATAAGCCTATGTTGTGTCTTCTTTTTTATCTTCAAGAAAATGTAATTTACGTGGATGGTTATTATTGTGTATTTGAAAGAACAGGCATACGTCCAGTAATAAATGCATTTATCGAATACCAGAATACTACAGCTCTATTTATTTAATAGATCACTGCACAACAGATAACATAGACAACGAAATTTAGAGTGAGTAGCCACAAGCATGTTTCCACAAATTATCACCGCAACAAATTTGTCCCAGAGTCGATTCACATAGCTTGATACAAAACACCCCTTAATTTTGTTTGAACACAATCATACAAATATCCTGGAGATCTTCTAGTCTTGTTGGGTCCAAACTTAGAAGGCTCTGGAGCCTTTTTAAAGGAGCATGGATCTTTTGGCAAACCCTAGGGTTAGAGGATTTTTTTAGTTGGTCCTGCTTCGACTTCAAATTGTTGAGGCTTGCTTGTCTCTGGAACAGAAACTTCAGGAGAACTCCGGGGTTGAATCAAAAACTCTCTTCCCCATCTGGTTGATGTAATGATATGCTGCCATTGCTCAATTGTATTTTTACGAAAGTGGATCAACACATTTTTCGACTTTTCCTTTAATGCATTTCGGTATTGCACGTTATTATTTCTAAATATACTGGATCTTCTTCCTCAAATTAAAGTAGTTTCTTGACGCTTCCTTTTCTATTTTCTTCTCTACCATCCGCCAATATGGATGCGTTTAGTCCAAAACTGTTGGCAACTTCCATCCCATCAGTAGTTCCACCATTGTTTTCTCAATTCTTGCGTGAACTGTTGTGTGCTGTTAAAAAAGCGTGCGTACCTGGAGTTGAATGTCCCCTTTCATCAATTTGGTTAAAACCTTGATGTTAATTTGTACTTAGCGTTCTGCTTGACCATAACTTAGGGGATGGTATGGAGAAATAGTCCTGAATTTAATTAGATTGTAGTTATAGAATTACTGCATTTTATTTAGTAAAATGAGCATCCATTGTCTGATACAATAATACCTGGGATTCCGAGTCTAGCTAACATTCCTATGATACTCTTAATGACTTCACTCGATACAATAGAATGTACTACTTCAACATCGAGTGATTTGGACATTGAATTGGCCAGGATTAAGTATGTTTATCCATTTTACGGTTTTGCGAAATCAATTTAAAGCAATAAGCACGGATTTAATTTTTTTTGATGATTTGTCTAGGCGTTTTCGGTGGATTGTTATGATGCTGCTGTTAAATTTCACATATCATCACACATCATTCGAGGTTCCTGTCAATTGTTGTCCACTACACATAGGTCCTAATGCAGGCCTTTATTGAAAATACTCCCCGAATATTCTCATCAAGCAACATCATGAAGGTTCTTCTTGCTTCTTTTGATGCGATCAATCGCTTTCATCAAAGCACGAAGTTCTTGTAAATTAATAACTAAGTCTTTCTTTCTTTTATATAGCTTGTACTTCTCGTCACTTTAGTATTTGGCCACCCATGCCACGTCCAATATATGACTTATCTTAGTATCTCTGACACGACTGGTAATTTTTTTCTAGTTCCTGAACCGTTATTTGTCCCTTGGTGGATTCCAACAGTAAAATTATATAACCCGGAGGAGATTCTTCTTCGACTTCTACTCTTCGTTGAGGTAATCTGTTTATATAATCTACAATGTTATTCTCATAACTTTTACTGAACTCATGTTTATTATCGTAGTCACTGAGAATAAGACACCTACGAAGCATCCGTGGTGATATGATTGCTGTACATGGATTGTTTGAAGAAAATATACCTAACATAGTCTTATAGTTGATCGTGGTGATCCCTTTCCATCCTGCCAAGTACTGATGAAATATGTTTATCCATTCAACCATACCTGATGCTGCTTCCTTGTCAATATCTGCATAATTCCTCTCGCTAGTTTGAAGTGTATGTGACCAGTAAGCAATGGTTTTCTCCCATCCATCTTCTTAGTGCATTAGGAACACTCCAACCCCATATGATGATGCGTCAAAATTTACTGGTTATATTTTTTTCCTCGTCATAGTAAGTAAATACAACACCTGATTCAAGTAAGATTTCAATTTGTTGCAGGCTTTGTCGAGCTCAGCAATCTACTTCCATGACGTTCCTTTACATTGTAGTCAGTGTGGCGTCTCGACTATAGTCACTTTGTTAGGTAAAAATCTGTTGTATAAATTTACTAAAACAAGAAATAATTATAATTCTTATAAGTTAATAGGTTATGGCACTTCTATGCTTGTTTTAAATCATGTTTCTTCCAGTATCACTTCTGCTGCGTTTATCCGGAACTTAAGGAATTCAATTTCAGATAATCCAATTTTGCATTTATATCTTTAATTGTAAATTTGGTCCTTTAAAATCTCCCGAGCAGTTGTTTCAGTCACTCATTATTTACCTTCTTATTCTTTCCTAAGAAGTATAATTTAATCTAAAAATTATTTTATTCCTAGAATTACAGGCACAAACGAGTCCATCTGTTGTTGAAATATCCCGGTACTATATAAATGCCAAACAGTAGTCTGCGTTACTGTCTACATGTCACTGTGCGTGTTCACTGGGAGAATTTCTTCAAAATCATTGTTCCTTAGAAGCTGTAGCTAAGCCTCAGATAAATTCATTTTAGTAAAAATCTTCCCTGGGACAGTACATATAATTTCTTTGATCGCTAGTAAGGGGTATGTATCTTTATTTAATAGTGTGTTCACAATGCCACGGTAGTCTCCAATGCACAGCCATCTGGTTCTGTCACCATTCCTCACTGGTACTAAAGTTGTTCCCTAAAAGGAGTAGTATTCTGATGGCTCAAAAACTTATTGTTGAATTTATTTCTCCAATGCAGGTCTTAAAGCAAATAATACTTGTTTATTTTTCAAAAATATTAGATGGCCGTTTTCATCAAGTTCCATTTTAATGGGCTGCCCTTACAATATTTATAGCTCACCACTGAAAACCGTCCAATACTGGCGGGATAGTTTATCTTCCTCAACTAACATCACCCCTTGGATTTAAATTTCCATGGTGATCGTATCCGGGAACACCCACGTAATGTAAGTAGCATCCAAACGATATTATTGCTGAATCCATCAGTATTAATTGTCTTCCTCGGATTCCCTTATTGTAGTTTAACATTTTTTGCGGATTACAGTTTGTAGATGTCATCTTGATTTAGGTGACATGCTACACTCAAACCAGTTTCAATTAAGTAAATTATAAAATTTTCCCTCTGAAATAATAACTTGAAAATCTTTTTTGAAATTATTCTACTATACATGGATTTTAGTTTCTCCACAGATATTGATACATTCATGTCCCCAAGTCTGCAAAATAGAAGATGAATCGTTTAACGAATCTTTCTCCTTTTAAATCTTTACCCAAGTCTCCCAACGTGTTATTGAACAAACATCTCTTGAATCCGCTTCCATCGGAATTACTATTCCATTTAATATGAATTTTGTAATAACTTATTACTTCCTTGTATTCGAATATACAATTCACTAAATAAAGATCTTCAGCTTCGTCCACTATAATACAGCTTTTATGTTACTCCCTTCTTCTAACTTTATGAAGCTACTATCTATAATTCATTTTTATTCTTAAAACACACTGCCTGAATGTGGTCCTTCCTCTTACAAAAATGTCACATTACTTCTTTAATCTTCATGTAGCGCCGTTATTAGCTTAATCACCGTGGTAACACAAATTGAACTTTCTTTGTTCGTTTTGATTGTATTCTTCCTGTCAAATTGTGAGTATTGTGTTTTCGACAGAAGTTCCTATGTCTTATACATTTTTCCTGGCCATTTATCCCAATATAGCTATCTCATACGCTCTGTCAAAAGCTAGGTTAGGTTCCGGTCAACAAATGCATAATATACTTCCTTCTTTACTGCCATACATTTCTCATTCAATTGTTACAATGCAAATATCTAGTCCATCCAAACTCTACCTGGCATTAAACCACTTAGCACACTCCAAATTATATCAGATTTTTTCACGTACCCCATCAATTAAAACTTTACCTGGAATATTCAACACACTAGTTGCCCTATCATTATTTAATTCACTTTACTACCTTTGCCTTTGTACAAAGGAACAGTTAAAACCTTCTTCCAGTTATTAGGAACATTCGAAATTCCAGCACACACATTGGACAACTCACATAATCTTCCAAAAAGTACCATTGCACCCACACTTAAGCATTACATTTGTGAGCCCATCTACGCCCACAGCTTCACCAGTCTTTAACACTTTCATAGCTATTAACATCCCAAGCTCGTTAAATCTTTCACCCATTATAATATTTTTCCTATTTTCTGCTGATTTTTATTTTTACGTGTTCGCCATACAATGTATCTAACTCTCCCACCATCGCTCTTATATAATTAATATTATAAAGAACGTTCTACCAAGTACCTTCCTTATAATATTAATTCATACTTCTCCTTGCTATAAATTAAAATGAATTTAACTAATCTTATATAATGTATTAATCCCAAATAATTTCACCCCGTTCACTCTGAATGTCATAAGTATTTCGCACTTCTTTTTTCTTTCTCTCTACCCACTTCCAGAACAGTTTCAAATTTCCTTCAAAATTATTCTGCATTCTTTCTAAGCTTGTGCGAACCTAGAAATTTGGATTCAAATTCGATGTGTTTAGCTCAAAATTCGAATCTATTCATACTTACCAAACAGATTAACATAATTAGACCTAAATCAGTTTCGTGGTAGAGATAAGAGAGAAATTGACTTTAGTCCAGGTCGTAAAGGAATTACATGGCAGACACTTATTTGTGACAGTAAAAATCTTGTAATATGATTTTAAAAATCGTGTAATCTTATTTGATTTTATACTTTTTGAGATAGGTACTATTTATAATATTTTTGTTTAATAAATGTCCAAAATGCTTATTGACATTTAAAAAAATATTTTACTATTGTATTGAATTCGGAAACTTATCATTGTAAGATTTTCAACACAAATTCGATTTGAAAATACATAAAAGTAAGGTTAAAACTAATTAATCGATTCAAATCTGAAACTATTTTAAAATAAAAATTAATAATTGATCCTACTTTCTTTAAGCATAGGATTCGATTAGAAACCGATTCGATAAAATAAATTTAGTATGAGAATTCAGAATCGACTAGAACATTTTTGTTTTGTAGATTAAGATTCGATTCGAGTAAGTTAGCTAAGATTCGGATTCGGTTGGAAATTGAAAATGATGGATTCTCACAAGCTTGTTTTTATTTATCATTCTTTTAATCTCATTTGTCCTTTACTCTTCTCTACTACTTTCTTTGCACTCATATTCTTTTATTTGTATATGTCCCACAACCTCTTACGTTCTGTTTCAGTCTTCACAGCAACCACTCGTTTGTACACTTCTTTCTTTTTTCTCGCAGTTTCTTTCACATGTTCATTCCACTACGCATCTCTTTTTAAGTTTCCCACCACCGCAACTCCATACACACCCACACACATTTCGCGCACTCAACTATGGAACTTTCCATATATAAGAATTTATTTCGACGCCTCATTTATGCTCTAAACCGTTATTTTATTTAAAAGATTACTGCACAAAAGAAAACATGGACCAATCACTTTGGCGTGAATAGCTACAAGATTGGGTGCACAAATAATAATTGATTACTTGAACACATTTGTCCCAAGACCGCTCCGTATAACTTTATACATAACAGTAGTTGATTAGTACGCTTTAGAAATCCAAAACCAATAATTAAATAGCCCAATTTTTTTTTTAGTTAATAATGTATTTGGATAAACTATTTGTACCTATCTTTGTTGACCAGATTCATAATGACTAAAAACAAAAAGGAAGAAATATCCGATGATGACGTGGTCATATCGGGAATGGCGGGTATCTTCCCTGAAGCACTTAACGTTAATGAACTCAAAGAAAAGCTTTTCAACAATTCTGAGTTTATCAAGGTTCGAGAAGATTCGAATTGGAATAGAGGTAAGCGCGATTTTGGTCTTCAGCTATGTAACTTAAGAAAAAATGTTAACTATTGATGAATACTTTGAGGGTAGTGACCCATTATTCTATAAATTACATATTTTAGAAAAAAATATCCACTCTGTAGTAAATACGTAAATGGTGGTTGGTTGGTATCGAAAATTGCATCGAAAATAAAGTCAGACATGCCTTTTGACCTACTTTTTATAATTTAGATGTAAGTGCTAATTTTTCTGTTATAGAAGATAAAAGGTTTTTTAAACTATTTTGATTAAACCATTCGTAAATTAGTTTCAATACATTAATGTGTTTTGATAATAAAACCATATTGTTAAAAATAAATAATTGTAATGGTATAAATATTGGAAACAAACAATAAATTTCTCAACTAGATATTTTAATATATTCTAAAATTTTAATAAGCATTATGAAAAGTGTTTATAACATAGCACAATGTTAAAAAATATAAGACAAGCGATTATATGTTTTTGTCTAGAAAGACTTTTAAATTATTTCTCAGTGCTTGATGATCTCTGGATTATTGTGGACTATAACAAGGGCCTTGAAGATAAAAATTACTACTATGTTTGTCTCACTTTGGTATATTTTCATAAAGGGTTGCAAAACTCATAAGTTTTTTGAAACTTTCGTGAGAAGAATTAGAGGTTACATTCCTATTACAAAGATATATATATAATTACGAATTTTAATATTAACAGCAGACATAGTCTATAATGTAAATTTAATTTAATTCATATAATAAAAAGCTATATAAAAATATTTGCCCTCTCATTGACAATTCTATCTAAATTCTAAATCTTAGTCAAACATTATCATAGATTCATGGATTATTCAAGTGACTTTGAAATGTAAGCTATTTTGAAACTTATAATTTGTCCAAGGAACCTAAAATTGTTTTTACTAGTTTGTATTTTGTTGTATAATGTATATTTCCCATTAATTTTATATAGTTAAGTTTTTAGTATTCCATTGAGATAACATAAATTCTTATTTTTAAAGAAAATTTGGAAATTCCAAGACGTCTCGGAACTATAACAAGACATAATAAATTTGACGCATCCTTTTTTGGTGTTCATAAAAAACAATGCAATTCTTTGGATTCTTTGTTGAGAAATATTTTGGAGAGATCATTTGAAGCAGTCGTGGATGCAGGTAAATATGAATTATGAATGTTATATACTTTATTATTTCACCAACCAGCAAAATATGTGATTTTCCACTATGATAAGAGTTTTAAAACTATGGAAAAATTAAAAAAAAAATCTCCTCAATTAGAAAACTGCTTTTATGACATCCTTTGTGAAAGAATGAACTTGTGTCCATGTGACCTTCATTAACATTGGGTCTTTGTTTAAAACCCGCATACTGATATGACTCGGAAATGTAGTTTATAACAATAGGTTCAAGCCATTTTGTTATTCAAATCAACTTAAGTCCGTAAGCAGTGACTGACAGTTTATGAGTCTCTGAAAATATAATGATTATTTTAAAACAAGGACTGTATGTACGTACGTTTATAATTGTAGACGGTAAAATACTTTTTTTTTCCCCGTCTAGGTTTTATACCTTTCTGAACTATAACTATATTTATTCACGCTGATTTAATTATATTAAAAACATATTTTCGTGGATAAATAATAAGAAATTAACTAGGATAATACACCCGGCCAGTATTCAAACCCCGACCTTTTGCGCTACTGGTAATCCAGATTAGATTAGAACACCGTTTAATCCGTGAAACAGTAATCTGGATCTACTTAGTAAATTCTTTGAGCATTTTTTAAATACATAATTTATATTAATATTATATTTTTTAAATAAGACTTTTAAATAAATGTAAACAATGTTTTTGTAAAACAAATTGTTCAAGTTTGGACTTTAATTTTTAAAGTAGAATAACGTGGATTTTAGTAAATACAAAATTTACTAATCAAATAATAATAATAAATTGAATATTAAAAAAATGAAATCCTAATAATAGTAGACCTATGGATTAATTTAAACATTTTATTGAAGAGTATAAGAACATGGATTACAAGAAAAATCCTTTCGCTAACTCTTTTATTTAAAATGTTTATTGATGTAATTAATATCTGGCGAGGTTCAAATTTGTTTTCTTATTTTACAGTTATTTTAAAAATATATAATAAATTATCAATAAACATATAATAACAATAAATATTTCTTATTTTAAAACATATTACTATTACTTTATTACTTACATTACATATTTTATTAATTATTCCAATAAACATATATTTAGTTTTAATGTAAATGTTCACAAACGCACGAAGCACTCGATTGGTCAGTTAATAATATATTGAATAGTTTATTGAATCCTATACTATATAATTATATTGCACCTATGAATGAATGAAAATAAATAATTTGGTGAAATGGGAGGCCAATAAGGATAGAGATATTTTGTTCGGGTGTATTGAGCTAGTGTGGATTTGGTTTACTAAGCACTTTTGTGACGAAGTTGGTGAAGTTTTGTATAAAATATTGATGAAATGTAGACCCTTAGACTGCCAAATAATTATTTATAAATCTGGTCATGGGACTTGATATGAAAAATAAGTTAAATCCTTTAATTCCTTTTACACCGTATTTTCTAGGAAAACTCTTCTGTAAGCTAACTATAAAAATGTCACAGTAAAACTTACTACAAGTATGGAAATATTTCACTTAAAATCAGAATAAATTAAGGATTTATAGGAGGAAAGATATTTATAGTTGATAGAAGATTGAGGGCAGAATAGATAGTTTCCTTATATTACCAACGCGAAATGTCCAATTCATATTTTTGTTCGTAAGTATGGCTGCAGGCTCGGGCAAACTACGGCCCGCGGGTGACATGCAACCTGCAGGATTTTGAGCAGTTGCATACATCCCATTAACGATAACAGTTTGAGTAGCAATTAAACAACATTTAGGTAGGTTAAGAGGTTAAGAAAAAACATGAGTCATAGCATATTTAAATTTATTTGCTATGAATTATTAGATTTTATTTGCTACCTTCTTTGTGTACCAAAGTCATATAGTTGTGTGACTAATAAATGTATTTTTGTGTGACAATAAAGTTAATTATATAGTAAATTTAAATTTTTGTTACATGCGGACCCGCTAGAGAAAAGTTTGCCTAACTCTGGTTTATATTGATAATCTACAAACTATATTACACTTAACATCGCCGTACCCAAAAATAGAAGATTTTTGTGACTTTAACCCACACCCATCTCCTCAGAGCAACAATAAAATAAAATATCAATAAGAGTTGTTAGTAACTGAAGCGGCGTATCAGGGCAATTTGACCCCGGAGAAAGTGTGTATTGTGATGATTACGTAATTTTCCCCTCCCCTTGCCCACCCGGAATTGACCACATTTCCAGACATGTTGGTTCTTGTTCCAAATATGTTAGTACTTGTATTTGTGCTCGATGGTTATTAATGTATGCTCAATATATTTTTTCTGTTGGTACTTGTATTTTCATTTGTGCTCAGTGGGTTGTTTGTTAGTGTAGGATTGGGAGGGGGCGTTGAAGTTTTTTATTTATTTATTTATTGGTGTCGGGCGCTCCTCCCGTGGTATGGGGAGGAACACGGAGCAATGAAGCTCTCCTGACGGCAGCGTAGCGATGAGTGTGACCACCGAACAACTTGCACACACGAGACACCCTTTTTACTTTTCCCCTCACTCCCCTTCTCTATCAAAGCATGTGTCGCAACCCCCTATGTGGTAATGTGTTTTACTGGTGTCGCAACCCCTTATTTGGTAATGGGTTTTCCCGGTGTCGCAACCCGGCACCAGTTTGGCGGGTAGACAAGATAAGGCGAGACAAGAATAGATCACGACCCTGAATTATGTCGTAATCCCCCACCCCTATGACTGTGGTAAGGGGTTTTTCCGGCACACAAGAGAGCATTGATACAACTCTAATTATGGGGCCATGGAATGCTCAGTTAGTGGCCTCTATCCCCCAACGCAAAAGTCTACTAAAATTGGTTGTATGCTATCGTTCGTCGACATGCGTGGATGTATGTATCAGCAATGGGGATGATTAAGAAAAACCTACAGTCTACATGGCAGGGATTCGATTTCCCTCAGCCAGAATTAGATGAGTCTGACATTTAGACAGCGTACACATCGGGATTCGAACCTCGATATCGTTAGCAGGCTAATGTTTGTTAGAACGAACGTACTTCCTGCACCCACCATTTTGCTGGTCAACCAGGTAGAATATGTACCCACATTTCCTTCAAACGTCGATCACCAGTCGTCTAGTGACACCTTAGACCATGCGACCATCGATGCATTGTGATGGTAGATTGCTACCCAAAGATAAAGTGAAAATAGCCGTTTTATTCCTAGAGCTATTTATAAAAATAGAAAAAATCATGTAATCATCTCATGTGAGGAATGCCAGGCCTCCACCGTGGTTCGGATTCCACATTACACTGTAGGTCCTCCATTTCATCTCACAACCACCGTACATTAGCGTAAGTGCTTATAACCGAACGGGTAGTAAGACGTGGTGCTAATCATGATATATAACTCTTACATTAATTCATAAGTAATATCAAATATAATGTTCGCTACTATATTTTGACGTGATAATATATAACTACATAAATAACATAAGTAATATCAGGGTTGAGGAAGATATAAAGTATACATGCATTTATGCGACACGCTCGACCGGGATTCAATCCCCCTACCTCCCTGCTAATAGCCACGAAGTTACGCTTATCGGTATTTAGAACCACGTCTTACTACCCGTTAGGGGCACAAACATTGGACGATGAGGGATGAAACCAACCTCGGTACATACGCAAGACAGGCAAGCGTGAGATAAGAGCTGATTTTGACCGAGCGAAATGTGTAAAGGCATTTGCCAGGGATTGAAATGTAAAGTAATTAGCGTTTTTTGCCCTCAAAGGGACGTCACAGGGCGAGATGTGTACCCAAATTTGCGTGTCATTGACAAACGAACCCTCCAAACCCTTCTGGATATCTTTGCCCAAATGAGAGAGATAAAATAATAAAATTAGTGATGTACCGTCATTTTTGCAGGGCTGAAATGTGAAAACAGTTGAAGCTATTATTTGTGCTTTCTCCTGCAAAATATCATTGACGGGATTCGAACCCGGGACTTTTGCCGTAACAATATAGGATTTTTTATTATCGTTTGTCGAGCTTGCTGGGACTCGAACCCCCCTACTTCCTCCCGTCACAGGGCGTGATATGTACCTGAATTTGTGCTGCTGGGTAGCCACTTGGTCGTCTATTTATAAGCATTTGTAAAGCGGTTCAAGATGAACAAGTTACAGCAGTTGGTAAATATTGTTGACGCTGTACGGACCGTAAAATTGTTTGATCTAACCGTCGATCAAAAGTACTCGTCTAGTGATGGCTTAGACCATGCATTGTGACGGTAGATTGCTACCCAAGGACCTAGTCTTTTTTTGCCCGTGATGTGGTTCAAATATGGTCGGATGAATTGATGGGGTTTTTTCCAAATAGTTTCATTATCTACCTTCACGCAAATGAGGGCACACTTACCTTTTAAATTATTCATAACTAGCAATCCTACAATGCGTTGACCGTAAACCACTGTGGTATTTTGTTAAAAAATAGCCTAGTTAAAAATTTAAAAATCTGGCTTTGAGGTGCATTCGGACCCACCCCCGTACACTTATGTTAAAAATTTCAGATCTCTGCGTGCCATAGATTTGGCTGGGCATCGCACACAAACAGACAAACACTTATTTTTATAATTATAGATTCCCGTTCCATTAATATAGACGGGCTGTCCGGCCCGCAAGAGAGAAAACATATATATGCAAGAATAATCTCACCCTCGAGATTTATTTCCACTGCACCCCAACGAGATTCGAAATGAATTCTAGAGATGAACATGATATCTGAGCACTGTCTCGCCAAACTACAGTCCCCAACTAGAAAAGACAATAGATCTTATTTCACGTATTCATACGTCAAGACAAGTGATCTGCAGCAACCTATTTGATATACTATCAATACGTATAACATATCACCGAAACTGTAGTATTATTTTATAAATGTGGGCTGACAAAAGTATCATTGTGGACTCTAAAACAGTTGTTTTTCCACAGCGTTTTTACTACCGGTTCGGGCTTTACTACACTTATTCCCCAGAGTGCGAGCCTGACGAGCCCGCGACCACCTATCTATAAAATATATTTAACTATGAGAGGCTGAAAACACAAACAAAAGTGCCGGTATGAGGTCAAACTAGAGTCCCTTAATGAGCGCGTGTATCGACCTAAATTAAAGCCACCCTCAAGCGATATAACCGCGGAGGTTGTAAGATGAGGGTAGGGAGGGGGTCGATAAGTGGAGAAGTCCCTTGTCCCCCCCTGCGGCATCGAACCAGCGACCCACCCACTTAAACGATGGCCGTGCAGATTAGCATGAATTTGCTAACTAGCACCGCGTATTACTACTAACCGTTCGGGTTCTACTTAAGTACTATTTACGTTAATGAATTAGGAATTGGAAAGGTTGCACCCGCATTTGCGCGTGTAGGGAGAGTGGAAAAAACACCCCTAGTCTACCCGACAAAGATTTGAACCTCGTTCTCCCCGTCCTCGGCAGTCTAGCTCAACACGAATCTGGTGCTATAGCCAACTGCGACATCAAGGCGGGTATCTATCACGATGCACTCTTTTTAGAGAGTTAACAATCTTTACGAGGCTGACTCTTCAACCAAACTAAATATTACAACAGATTGAAAGAAGAGGCAGAACCGCGAGTTCAGCTGGATTCAGAATTGGGAATGTTGAATCCACATTTGTGTGGTGGGGGAGTAAGGAAATGTTACAGCATTTACGTGGAGGGAGCGTGTGAAACCATTTAGTGAGAACTACCAACAGTACACCTCGGCAGGTATTAAGATCCCCCAACACAGATTCGAACAACATAATTACTTTTATTTTGACAGTTACTCTAAGGATTAAGGACAAGGAAGTGAACCCGCATTTTCGTAGAGGGAGAGTGAAAAACTACCCCAAGATCTAAGACAATACTCTAGCAATATACTAAACTGCAGGGGGGTTCGAATCCTCGATCACTGGCTGCCACCTTCCTTGTTCAGTTATATTTGACATAGGTTTGGTAACAACATAATTACTCTAAGGGGTAAGGACAGTGAAGTGAGAGAGAGAGAGAAAGACTGGGAAGCACCGATCTCTCGGTAAAATATCATGACACGAAACTAATATCGTGTTTAGAACCCCTGTCATGTTTACCTACCGTCATAAACATACTAGCTGTTATGCACCGCAGGCCTGACGCTTTAGACAGTGAGAATTTCCATTCTACCTCCACGAAAATTCTGTACACTTTAGTTCTATCGCCTAGTATTTAGAAGTGATCGTTAGGCGGGGGTTCAGATCTCGGCTAATTAGTATTCACTTATACCCTCACAATATATCACACAGTAGTACGGTTCAAGGAGTAAAAAAAAATGATGGTCATATCTATCTCTGGAAAGTATGAGCAGTTTTCCGCTATCCTTTTCACTCAAATGTGGATACATTAAATTCCTCAGATAACAGCACATCACAATACATCGGTGGTCGCATGGTCTAAGGTGTCACTAGATGGCCGGTGATCGACGTTTGAAGCAAATGCGGGTACATATTCTCTCTGGTCGACTGGCAAAATGGTGTGGTGCAGGAAATACGACCGTTCTAACAGACATTAACCGTGCTAATGATATCGAGGTTCGAATCAAGGTGTGCATGCTGTCTAAATGTCAGACTCATCTAATTCTGGTTGAGGGAAATCGAATCCCTGCCTTGTAAACTGTAGGTATTTCTTAATCATCCCCATTGCTGATACCTACATCCACGCATGTCGACGGACGATAGCATACAACCAATTTTAGTAGACTTTTGCGTTGGGGGATAGAGGCCACTAACTGAGCATTCCATGGCCCCTTAATCAGAGCTGTATCAATGCTCTCTTGTTGCTAGAAAAACCCCTTACCACATAGGGGTGGGAGATTACGACATAATTCAGGGTCGTGATCTATTCTTGTCTCGCCTTGTCTTGTCGACCCGTCAAACTGGCTCCATGTTGCGATACCGGGCAATCCTATTTTTACATAGTGTGCTGCGACACCGGGAAAACCCGTTACCACATAGGGGGATTGTGAAACATGCCTTGAAGGAAGGAGGGAGTGAGGGGAAAAGTGAAAGTGGGTCTCGTGGGTGCAAGTTGTTCGGTGGTCACACTCATCGCTACGCTGCCGTCAGGAGAGCTTCGTGCTCCGTGTTCCTCCCCATACCACGGGAGGAGCGCCCGACTACAATAAATAAAAAACTCCAACGTCCCGTTCCAATCCTACCCTGACAAAATTCCATTGAGCACAATTAAAAAATACAAGTACCAACAAAAAAAATATATTGAGCATACATTAATAACCATCGAGCACAAATACAAGTACTAACATATTTGGAACAAGAAACAACATGTCTGGAAAGGGGCCCAGACATATATTCAGCACACATTAATAACCATCGAGCACAAATAAAAAATACAAGTACCAATATGTTTGGAACAAGAACCAACATGTCTGGAAAAGTGGTCAAGGGCTGGAGTTGGAGGCTAGGGTAAAATTACGTAATCATCACAATACACACTCTCTCCGGGATCAAATTACCCTGATATGCCACCACAGCTAGTGTTGTTAATATGTATAAGTATCTAAAATTAAATGGACATCCTTTAGTTACTGATATTATTAACATTGTTAATGAAAAAGTTTGACAAAAAATAATTTTCAATGAACGGCGTCAATTTATTTAAAATTTATCTTTGCCTTTATTCTTTTTAATGTATTTTACCTTATTTCCCATGTTATTTGTGTGGTTTATACTAGCTATTAGTCTAAGTATCATTGAAGTAGGCATTGTTTCTCCCGTCAAGAGCAGCGAGAGTACTTGATAATTGTAAATATATTGAGTGTTTAATCTATGTATTCATTAATAACTAAAGGTGTGTACCACAAGTATTCTTGTCAGACTGCTGAGTACATGTTGGATGAACTCTATTATTTTATCTCTCAATATTTTATGTGACAGTGGCGTTCACAACATATTTACATAATACGAGTTAATTGAATTTAATCCATTCAACAACCAATAACGCATTACAGTTCAAGAGGAATATATATAAGATCTAAAAGTTCGGTGGAGAGTTAAATATTTGGAGATTTTAAAGATGAACATAAAAAATACGTATTTTTTATTTTTTAGATAATTCCACCACAGTGGCAGCCAACGCGTGGACCTATGGAATATTTGAAGTTATAAATTTAGTGCTATATTATTTTTGTTACTTGGAATTAAATTTAGCTTATTTTGATAGCAGCTTACACTAGATGTAACTATTACAAGGTTAGACTACATAGGGTAAATTTTGTGACATTTTCTGTTTTGAGTGTTATTCTAGGGGAGTGATACTTATTCGCAGTCAATCACTCAAACTAGATTAGGTCAATATGGACACATAGCAACCATCGTTCAGGGGGAAAGCTGAGCTGGCTGAGAAATATGTGGTAGTGCCAAAGTTTAGAAAAGGGGTACGATAGTTGAATAAAATTGCCTGAATCAGTAGTTGTGACAGATATGAGACAAGACACTCCACACATGAAAGATAGGACTCCACCAGGTACACTCTATTGTAGGGGTTTATCGGAAATGCTGTCACGAATGAAGGCAACGTTGAGATATGATCTTAGAAATAATGCCAAAAAAGATTAGGAAACGTTAAAAGATGGCATTATCTCATTAGAAGAAAATCTAATAATGAAAATGTTAAGTCACATAGATGACACAACCAGTTAAAAGGAAAAGTTATGGTGGTCGAAGAGCAAATGCAGAATCTAGTAACGACAGGAGAAAAGTATCCGCTGTGGTAGTTGAATTGAAGGATAAGGGGGAGATCCAATACCTAAAAGCAGTTGCAACTAGGACAGGAGCTCCAAACAACGCAATTACGCCAGACCAAACAAGAGAATAAGGTGAATAGTCAAGTTGCGGTGATGTTGGAGTCAGTTGATTACATTAGGTGAGATGTAGGTTTAATCCTAGGAGAAATAGTTGGGACGTTAGAGAACCTCATGGGTTATAAAAGGGAACTGTCTACCTAACGGCTAGCAGAGGAGGGTCCGGGAACAAGTAGAGAGAGACATTCCTTCTACCAAGAAAGAGGTGCTGTTGGTGAAGGGACAAGTTGAGAGTTTGTCGCAACAATTAGGTCACCCAGAGCGTGGTAGTCAAAACCAAATTTTTACTGGTTTGGGGGCCAAGTATTTAGTGAAGAGACTTCCTAATTACGGGAAGAAAGGAGGTCAAAACCCAGTTGCGCATTTAAAGGCATTTGAGGAAAGTAGATTGTCAGATGTGGGGGGGAAAATTATCTGGCAGCACTTTGTTTGAAGCTGCGTTACCTTGGTGATCATTTTGTAAGGTGAACGTGACAAGTTGGAGAGATTTTCAGGAGAAGTTCTTGACGCGGCTCTGGTTGGTAGAGATTCAGGGGCACCTGAGGGAAATATTGCATGCCATAAAGTAAACCGAACAATTTAGGAGAATCGAGCATTACTTTTCAGAAGAGCAGGAAGTTTATATACCTATTTCTGACGCCAAATTAATATATATGGTTACCAAACATCTACCTTTTAGGATATAGGAGATGTTTATAGGTTGCAACTACGTGTCGTTGGATGAAATCAGGGTGAAACCACAATATTTTGATAGTTTATAGGGAGTACTTAAGAGAAGTTGAGAGGAGCCGCAGTTTAAACATTCCGATTTATGCCAGGTGACGATGTAAGTGCCTAACAGAGGCACAAAAATTCCAATCAGCAAGAGACAGGCCAGATAGGCAACGGAACAGCAATGGGCATCATGATTCTTCGAGTACATCGTGGAGAAATTGTTGTTTCAGGAAACCAACCATGCTCTATAGCAGTTCCCACACAAACAACCGAGTAATGCTGTACAAGATGTCTAATATCAAGGCCAAGCTCCAAGAAGCCAGCAAGACCCTACTGCGCTAAGGAATAGGAATAAGGTACCTTGATGTCACGAAATTTTTCACACACACATAGTGTACCACGAGGTTGAGGACACCCTCAGCCATATCATGGATCTCCATGCCAGGGACGTCAAGAGACTGGAAATCAGGGGCCGCTGACTATGTAACCAAGGAGAGACTAAGGAGTACGATCTGGATCCAGTATTGCCCACATAGGTCAAGTTGGTGACACAAGTTGGAGCGAGCGGCCAAGGCTAGAAGCAAGCAACAGAAGAAGAAATCAGTTCCATTTTGTATAAATGACAATATACTTTTACGAGACAGCGGTGCTTCTTATTTTTTCTATAAAGAAAAGAAAAAAAATTCTTATATATTCAGGCACTTATATCGTACCTTCTAACTCACCAAAATGAATATGAGCTCATGGAAATATAAAGTAAAGAGGGCAAAGGTGTAGGTAATATGGGTTTGTTGAAGAGATGGATAGAGTTTTTTCATGTAAGTTTTTGTATATTTAGGAAACCATGCTAATCATTTGAAACATGTGGTTATTTTTTGTAATATGATGGAATGTGTGAAGAGTTGAAGGTTAGGAGTCGTGGTTCCCAAGAAGCACAGGCTAGATGTCGATGAAGGAACCGAGTGAACATAAATTCTTGGGAGTTGTGATACCTTATATATAGTTAATAACTATTTTGGTTTTGGAGATTATGTTAGTCTCACCAATCGGGTTGATTTACTACACTATTTGGAGTCTTAATGCACATATCCACATTGGATCGAAGATGTACTAAACTTTTTTAAGACAATAAATTTATAAGAAATATTATGTATTAATTTTTCTCTATTTTTATGATACCTACATCAAATAGCAAATTTTGTAAATGTTTGTTTCAACGAGGACCAAAAACTATGAAAGGACAACCAAGAGATGCTAGAATATCTCCCAGCATGAAAATATTGATAAAGTATTTGCCATGAATTTCTATACATACAGAGCTTTTATGAAAAAAAATGCATTCAACCAATTTCATCACTTCCGACAAATTTAAATCAGGTTTTGGTGGATATATATGCTCAGATTGAGATTGAACGACTTGACTTTATCCAACACAGTCAATCAAAGCTTAGGGTAGAGGACCACATTCATATTAGAGAAGCGACCTGATTCAATGCCCTCAAAAATGTCAAATAATATTGATTGCCTCATTTGTTCATATCCTTTACGTTCAACCCCAAATGAGAAGATATAACCAAAGAGCTTTTTTCTGAACAAAGACCCCACGAAAGACGAGATATTATTTCACAAATTTTGAATTTGAAAGTTAAGGCAATGATAAAGCTGCTTACTAAAGGTGGGATTTTCGGTTCCATAAATATCCCATGTACACCTATGAATGGCAAGTACATATTCTCATTTGTTTGGCCAAATATTGAATCAAACCTCATCGATACCATAATATCAGTCGTTCTCCCAGACCCCTAGATAGACCTTGTTCTCTTCGATACTATACCGTTAACCATAATTCATGGAACTTGTAGAATTCTGAACGCTCCTTGCATTAAAGATGGCAAGTGCTCTAAGAAAGATTCTAATTCCTTTATAAAAGATACTCAGACAGAAAGTGACGGATACCGTACATATGAGCCCCTGAGAATACAAGTGGTGTAAGTCACTTTTTTTCATATTTGAGTTAACAATGTAAGTATGTGAAGAATTATTCATTCTATAAACTGGTAAAGTGGTGTAGGTCATACTTTATATGTTTGCCGCTAGATTACACTACATATTTGAGCTTGTTAACACACCAACGCGTTTGTTGACAGAAAAAGTGGTGTAAGTCGTGATGTGCTTTTGAATTTAGATGGTCTGGTTCAAATTTCTAAGTTATAATGACCACACTTATTGATTCTACGATCAAAAATGAATTAATAAATTCATCATCTGGCTCTGAGTATGATCCAGAAAATGAAACAACCTCCAATGAAGTTAAGATAATACAATTGAGCAGATATTGAAAATGATTTTATATAAATAATTTGGGTTATGTTTTTATGTTGCTTAAATCTTTTGTACGGCCTAGCTAAAAATAATCCATTAGGCATTGCTTATTACTAATGCAACTTATATTGTTTCAATATAACTGTTTGCTAACTGTAATTTTTATTTTAGGCGGCTGATGGCCAAACCCTTCCTTCACCTCTGATAAGACGTGTATTAATCACAACTTGTGAATGTGAGGAATGCCAGGCCTCCACCGTGGTTCGGATCCCACGTTAAACTGTAGGTCCTCCATTTCATCTCACAATCACCCTACCATTACAAATTAGCGTAAGTGCGTATAACCTGAACGGGTAGTAATACGTGGTGCTAATAGTAATAATAATAATAATAATAATATTTTAGGTGGAAATAATGAACAATAACAAATTCCATTTCAGGGGATAATACAAACTATTTCATGTGATAAAGTTGGGTTTAGTGTTTTATGTTGCTTAAAAATTTTTTTGTTATGTCTTTTAGCACATTAGATTTTTACTTTTTGTCATTAGTTATTTTCAAAATCTTGTTTAGCGTTAGTGATAATAAATCTCTATTGAAGTTACAGTGCTACTATGAAAAATAACTTTGTTTAGTCTTTCAAAGTGATGGGAGTGACAATGGCCATGTAATGCGTGTCAAGTTAGGGAGATTTAAATTTAACATAAATAGCGTTAAATTTAACATAAATAAGTTTTTTGATCTATAATTAACAATTAAAAAACTACCTAACTTAGACAAACAGCTTTTGAGTTATTTAATTGCCTAATTCTAAAAATTGTTCACAGCACAAATGGTCTAAGTCATCAAATAATACAAATAATTGTAAAAATAAATTCTTATCTAGATAAGTTTTTTACATTTTCTAATTTTGATTAGTTCATAAGTTAAGTTGAACCTTTATGTATGCACCTAATTATTTTGAAAATATCAGAAAAATCGGTGAGTTTTCTATATGGATCTAACTTTACCTCCAATTATCTCAGAATGAGAAAAAATGACTTATGCCACTTGTATTCTTAGGGGCTCATATAAGAGAAGGTGTCCTGAGCTAGGTGGAGTTACTTCTAAAATGTCTACAAAACAAAGTCCCATATCAATTTACAACAGGTGAGTGGTTCCTTATTCCCCATTTGTATGCAGGACATTCAAGGACCACATCAATTTTGAGTTTTGCAATTCAATTAAGTCCATCAAATATGTGTGCAAGTATGTAAACAAGGGTGGTGATATAGCTCCAATCACAAATAAAAACGAAGAGGTCGAGATTTTTAAGTACCAGACTTGCCGGTACGCCAGGACATTTGAGGCAGTCTGGAAAATACTATAATTCCCAAAACCTGACAGGAGGCGGTTTAGTTGTAAAATGGTCAAAGGGCTTATTTCAACCCCGATGATGATCACCTTGATGGACCTCCCACTACAACGCTAACAGCTTTCTATGGGCTATGTCATGAGGATGACTTGGCAAAGACTTTTCTTTTCAATGAGGTTCCATATTACTACACATGTGCGCCTATCCTTCATCCTTAAGGGACAAAAGGAAGGACATGGAACATTACAATAGCAAGCAACATAAGGAAAATGTAAACTGACCACTTTACAATACACATATATATATATATTTACACACACACACACATATATAAATATGATAATTGTTTCCAGCCGAATCCCTTAACATAGCACCTAAGTTGTCAAAAACAGAATATATAGATATTAGTCAACAATATAAAAAAAATTGTAGCTGATTTAGGTGGGTAGGTAGCATAACAGACAAGTCCAATTAGAATATGTTCTTTGATAGTTATTTGGTAGAGTAATATTATATTTTAGACATAAACAATGAATCGAATTTGACACTGATCTATACAGTATAGTTAAACCACTAGAACAATATATATTTCCAATTTATTTATGTATGTATAAATTTAGTAGAATATTAAACAATTCCTGTTATCACAAAACGTACTGCTCTATCTATCGCTGTATCATAGATCATAACATAAAAACAGGCAATTCTTTATAGTAGAATAAATTGAAATAACCTTTACAATCGAGCCCAACTGAATATCAGAACCAAAATGCAATTACTTCAGAACCACATCAAAACTTGCAACTAAAATTTATAATTTGTTAATCAACTTGACTTCATTAAAACAAAACCTAATGTGTATAATATTTTATAAGCTACGTAATTACGTATAGGTACTTAAGAGAGACCCAATCAAAACTATTAAATTTGGAAAAGCATCATTTCTAAAAATTAGTCCTAGTTTATTATGCTGATGAAAGAAATATACTGAAATAAATTGATCCCAAGAAGTCTACAGCGAGATCACTTCTCAAGAAGAAAATAACTACTAGTAGTTATAAAGATACAAATCAATACCTAAGTGAAACTCTTATGGAATGCATTCAGGTTATGTAAGTCAATTATTTAGCCTTTATTTATATTGAAGGGTAACTTACCTCAATAATGGCACAGATTTTAAAATAGGGCGTTTTTTAATCTATAAAGGTATGACTGATACCTGTCAGAGTAAAATAAGTGTGGATTTAAACCATTTCATATAATTTGACTAATTGTTTCACAAACATTTTTAATCATTTCAAAAAGGTTCGACAAGGTGAAAATTATCTATCTTGTTTAATTGACATGTAGCCTACACATAAGAAAAAAAAATAGATATGTTGTGTCAGAGATCAACGAACATAAATTGACTTGCCCACAATTTATATTAACATCATATTTTCTACACTATTGGCTTGTAA
Organism: Timema bartmani; assembly: GCA_902151455.1. Classification (NCBI taxonomy): domain Eukaryota; kingdom Metazoa; phylum Arthropoda; class Insecta; order Phasmatodea; family Timematidae; genus Timema; species Timema bartmani. Next base: position 52,067 of record CABFWB010002737.1, on the reverse strand, counting down.
GCGCTATATTTTCTAAATGTATTGAATATTCTCGAAATCTTGCTTTATTTAGGTCAAATCTAGCGGGAAATATGATCATTTCGATAGTCTAGAGGTAGTTTGAGTTGGCAACATTGATGTACATACGGGACTCGGTAGTGGTTAGAGTGTAAGATATACGGGTCTTGCTTCTCTTTAATTCCAATGATCAGACACTGAAGCCAAATAGCGTTAGTGTCGTTGCGGAATAGCGCGCATGCAATTTAAATTTTGAAGTGAAGTTCGAACCTCCAACTGTTACTGTTACTGTTATACAGTAATTATTCTATCCCAAATGTGATAACTATTGAATAAAAAGAATAGCTCACAACAAATAATAACATACAAATTACAATTATTCATTTGCTCATAGATTTAAAATAATTTAAATTTGAATAATTATTTGTTTGGTAAAATTTGATCATATAAACATGGTTATAAATTATTATTTAAAAATGTATTGATGAATGAGGCTACTAAAGCATCAATCAGTCTTACCATCTAGCTAATAATATCTTAGGGGATTTTTGATTTAATCCTGATGAGTAGCATTTAGGGTAATTTGTCTGAATATGAAAATTAGAGTCTTTCCTTAGTAAAGGATAAGGCAGAATGCAAGAATGATACAAGCAAACGTGAAGAGTGAATGAGAAGTGTGATTTTTGAGTGGATTTAAAAAATATTAATTTACATTCGAAAGTGTGAGTGGTGTTAATGAGCTATCTTAAAGGACACGTTCTTGCAGAAGGCTCAATACCGAGGCAAATCAATACTACTCACCTTTCATACAGTCTATAAAGTTTCAATATCGTTTTATTGTTTAAAAAATGAGATTTAAACATAGCACTTTGGTACTACCGTCTTTAAAATATCCCAAGTTTGTTTCCAGCCCTCAAGTAGAAATTTTCAATTACTATATTTGACTTAAGTGCCCATACAATTATTGATAGTTTCATCCCTAAATATTATTTAATTAAATTACTGTAGTAATATTACTTAGAGCAACGTATCGATTGTAGTAGGTAGTGGTTAAAATTATAATTATATTGGCCGTGTATGAATAGTCAGTTATGGGTACTTTAAAGTTGCAATGGTGTCACCTTAAAGCCCGGAAGTGATATTTGATGGTGTGTGAATTCTCTTAAAGTGTACAAATACACCCCTTATTGCGTACTTTACTGAGGGGCACATACGCCTTGCCCTTTATCGCGCACTTTAGTTAAACTAGCTTTTTATATTGAATGAAAGTATTATATATATTTTTTAAATTGAATAAAACATCCACTTACTCTTAAATAAAACTAGTATGGTTTGTTCTTTGTTTATATACATGATGCTAAACGGTTAAATTTCTCTTTCTAGTGTGAAAATATCTCTCAAAAGGAAATTTATTTACGAGTTAACTTGAGTAAAATTTATTTGAGAATAATACTTTACATATATAAGTAAATTAATTAGGACAATATATATATATTTATACATTTCTCTACTTATGCAAAAATGTTTGACATGCTCTTTGGTATCACTGCATACATCACGCTCTCCTTTTGGCGCGTAGCTGTAATTTCTTTGTTTATTGACTTTATTCAGCAGTCACTCATTCCGGCAAAATGTTTCAAAACAAGAGATCAACATGTAACTTAAGTGATTTATTTTGGAATTACTATAGGCCTATGTATTTATCTGGCAATACTCACGCTCTTTTTGGCGTGTAGCTGTAATTTCTTTGTTTATTCAGCAGTCACTCATTCCGGCAAAATGTCTCAAAACAAGAGATCAACATGTAACTTAAGTGATTTATTTTGGAATTCCTATAGGCCTATGTATTTATCTGGCAATACGTGTACAATCTTTAAAACAACTTGATATTAATGTAACTAGGCCTTGTTTAATTGTCAGCTTCCCAAAAATTTTAAAGTTTGTAAAACTGTGATAGGATTGACCATTTTTGGCGCACTTTTTCCATATACTTTTTTTTAACAATAACACATAAAGGGGTTAAATAAATAAAAAATATAGCTTAACCTCATTTTACTTTTGTCTAATTTTAAGCATATTTTAATGCTCTTTGTTTTTATTATGATTATTATAAAATAACATCATATCTTTAAAACAACTTGATATTAATGTAACTAGGCCTAGTTTAATTGTCAGCTTCCCAAAAATTTTAAAGTTTGTAAAACTGTGATAGGATTGACTATTTTTGGCGCATGTTTACCATATACGTTTTTTTAACAATAACACATAAGGGGGTTAAATAAATAAAAAATATAGCTTAACCTCATTTTACTTTTGTAGCCCTATACTTTTAAGCATATTATAATGCTCTTTTTTATTATGATTATTGTAAAATAACATCAACTGCATATAATTGATTTTATTCTTTACAAAGACATTTTTATTTATTTACACTATTTATCGTGGTTCATAGCATGTTGCTCGGGACCTAGATATATATCTTGAATTAACATTACACATTTTAGCGATATCTTTTTTTTGAATAAAATAATAAATTTAGAATAAGCACCTAAAATTAAAAGTCCTATTTGTCCTTTCCTATACCTAACCTACTAGTTGGTCCGCCCTAGGTATACTACGCCCCCGGTACCCTGCCACGCTGGGTGTCCAACCGCACTCTGGATCTAATAGTCCCCAGATCGGTGAGATCTCATTCAGCACCATGCCCAGGTATCTGGTGTCCTTACTTCGTCTTATCATCTGTCCGTCAATCTTAACCCTCGGGTTGCTCTTGAGTACCCCCCTGAATAGCACGTAAGTTGTCTTTGCAATAGCTAAACTCAGTTTTACCTTTTTACACCAAGAGTTCAACCCAGTGAGAACTGCGTCACTCTTGGCTTCTAATTCTCTTCTAGATGTTGCTTCAACTATTATAAGTATATCGTCCGCAAAGGCAACCACCCCCACCGTTTCAGGGAGTGACTCAATCTCCAATAAACCAGATTCGAGTGCTACGTCCCAAAATATCGGCCCACAGATCGACCCCTGGGTACATCCTTTCATAAGTTTTTTGCTTACTGTCATTCCTGGACATCTCAGGTTTGCGTATCTTCCCCTACAGTAGTCCATAAGACTCCTATAGAGGTTCCCCAGACATCTAATTTCTCTCAGCCTCCCAAATAGCGCTGGCCACCACAAGTTGTCAAACGCTCCCAGGCAAGCTCCAGGGACAGTGGAACAAACCCTAAGGTTCATAGAATTTAGGAAGATAAATGATAAATAAGAATTTGTGCCTTAAAAAAATATGTCACCATTGACAAAAAACTATCAAAATTCAATATCGTTACAATAGAAATGCATGTTTCAGAATTAGCCACCAGATGGTTCTAGCTGTACTATGCTGTCCGAAAACTATCATGCACCCTATGTACTTAGGGGCGCCAGAAACTTGTTATATTAAAGCGTGCAGTAAAGTGCACAAGTTCGTAGGGGACAGATTAAGACACGGCCATTGTCGTATTTACAGAACATAGCACAAATTTTAAAATTCACTCAAAAACATGAATAAATAATTATAAATTAAATATTGGAAAGAAACGCACGATATATTATAATTACATAAAATAAATAAATCCATGCATATTTTTTGTTTTCCCATTTAAAATGCATCATTGAGATAGGAAAATTCTAATGAAAATATTTCCCAACCTATTTTATACACATTGTTTGAAAATTCCATAAAAATTAGAAAATATGACCAGATATGTTACGCAAAAAATAAGTTTTTACAATATTAATATGAAATAGTTTTCTCGGTGAAAATGTTTGCTTAGATCCATGCATCATTAGGTAGGCAGAACCTTAATTTACATATTCCTTAAAAACTCAAGGAGAAGGAAGGCCAGAGGTATTGTAAAAGGAAACTTCTTGTCAGATTACTGAGAATATGTAGATGAATTATTTTTTTCTGTCAATATTTTATTTGACAGTGGCGCCCACAATATAATTACATATACATTAAATTTAATCATGGCTACTCAACAACTAATAATGTATTACTGGGGATTCACACATTCACCAAAAAACTAGCGTAGAACAGAAATGTGGTCACGTGACAAGGTATATGCCAATCCCAAGCTTTCCGCCTCATCAGTGTGAGTTCTTCCACTAAAGTTCAACTCATCTCTACTCCGTCCGCTCTGCCTGAGATGTTTGGCACAGGAAAACCAATCAAATCTTAGAATTAATCATCTCAAATCAGTGCATACACATTTGACAACGCATGTGCTCTTACAGCCAGAAGAAAGCAGACAGCTTTGTTGACCTTTGTGAGGAGATTTGAAATAACCTGTTAATGTAAAGCCTGTGTATTGATGTATTGGATTGTACCACATCACAGTGTTATAATTTGAAAACAACCATTGGGAGAGTGATCTAATTAATATATTATGTTTATCAACTAGAAGATAAAATAGGTTGATAATCAGCTGTTTTAAATTAGCATTGCAATTCAGCATGGGTCAACGTATAGCGTGGGAATCGCTGCGCCACTGAGGCAGATTTTGCTTTCCATTTTCAGTGAATGTATAAAGCAAACTTTACAGTTCAACTAAAAAAGACAGTACATTTTTCTAGGGTGTTAAACATGAATAAAGCTGTCCTCTAGGTAAGTGGTATTCAAATTAGTCTTGTTAACTATACCTCCAGATATAATTTAGCTTCAAATTTTAACCCAAAATTAAAATACCCGCACATATAAGAGTATTAGGCCATATATACTATATAATATATTAAATTTACGTACCTACTCATATGTCTTCACAGACCCCCAGGGATACGTGTAGGCCCTACACCATGTTGAATACCACTTATAAAGATATTTGGTCCAAAAATGAATGAAGCTACTGGGGAGGGGAGGAGGTAACATAATGATGAGATACTTACCATATACTCATCACAAGACATTGTTAGGATAATTAAGTCTTGTAGGTTGCGGTGGGCAGGACATGCTGTGGTAATAGAAGATTCTAGAGCTATGTTCAGGTTAATGACTAACAAGCCCAATGGGAAGAGACCATTGGGAAGACCTAGACGCAGATGGGAGGATAACGTTAGAATAGACCTGAAAGAGATAGGATGTAATGAGGTGGACTGGACAGCACTCGCTCAAGATAGGGATAGGTGGCGTATTTTAGTAAGTATGACAATAAGCCTACTGCCATAAAGTTGGTAAATAATTATGCATACAAATAAGCAGTTATATTATAAACAATACTAAACTAAATATCTTTAACTTCAAAATGCTAGGTTGATAAATTTATATGCATTATTTTGTAAACATATTTGGTTCTTTCTTACACTTGACAACATTGTGATTTTAACTCTTGTCAAGGGATGTGTCACGAAGAGCGCGCTTTGGGAAGTTTGGTTGAAAAGGTTGGAGGGGGAGGGGGGTGTTTGTACTCAACCAAATATTTCTACTAAAGATAATCGGGCATTTATCCTCCCTACTGCCTGACTTAAAAATGTTTTCCCACACAGGCCTTCAGTATAACTGTTTCACATACAAAGAACACAATCCATTACAGGTGAATTAAAAACAACACAGCTTATATGTTTCAAATGATAGTGTTTTCATGAGAAATCTTGTGCCTTTCCCATTTGGGCACTTTGGACCTTTCTAAAATTATTGTTATATACTTTAACTTTGACTCTGAACACAACGTTTTGTGTAACGCTTGTGCTCAAGTTATTTGAAATATATCTAATTTTCATCCAAGTTTTAAAATGGAAGGAGAAGAACTCATAAATATGTATTGTTTAATGTGTTGTTAAAAACCTGATGTGTCTTGTGAACTAAAATTAGTATTAAACATAACATTTCCAAACTAGAGCTAGCTAGCTAGAGCTAATACAAGATACAATAATAGGTAAGATGTTTGTAACCAACATTTCTGTCTCCTCTTCTTCATAGACCTAATGTTAGTGTACATTTATGCTGCATCCTCGCTGCTGGCACATGGATGCTTGCCAGGTACCTTGCTGCTCGCATGTAGCTATGATGCTCTCTATGGAGCATTTAACCTGCAGCTGTTCACATTGCTGCAAGATGCTGGCATGAGAGATAGTTGTGAGTCGTGTTTTGTGTTATTAGAATGTGCTGCGTGTTAAGGAACAAAGCTGTCTCAGTCATTTTATGACAGTGATAGTGATTCATTTTTGACAAAAATGTAATTTGTAATAAGGAGAAAGAGGAGAAGTTCTGGAGTGCATCCTTTGAATCAAGAACGCCATCGCCAAGGTTACTGTACCTTCACCAGTTCTATAAAGAGCTCAAGAACCATCCAGAGAAGTTTTTCAGTCACTTAAGGATGTCACAACCGACCTTTATTTATATTTAAATCTTATTGAACCAGAAATTGTGTGAAGGAACCAATCACAGCTCTAGTTTCGAGATGGTTGAGGCTTAGAAAAAAAAATGATTTGTTATCATCACTATAGCGAGGATAGCAGCAAGGTGAGCAGCGCTGTTGCAGGATAAATGCACCAATAAGGATCACTAGTTTTATTTCATCATCCCCACACATCCATGTTCATAGCTGAGTGATGTGCTAGTTGCGAGGATGCAGCATAAATGTACCCTTAGCTACACCACTGAAATATACAATCAGATGTTTGAAAACAAAATATTGCTTAGGTTATNCCAAATGTTGGTTAAAAGCTTTAAAGCTGGGAATTTTGTGAAATTTGAGGTCTGGAGTTGGGAAATTCTAGGCTTATTCTGTACCCCATTACTTTATATTATGAAAGACCTCAACCACAGACTTGTACAGACAAATTTACAATCTCCCAACTGTTTACCCTACTCTACAAAAAATCCCAACTTCAAAAATCATCAAACATTAAAAGGAGATTCCTTCTGTAGTAAATTGTAGAAATCTTAGTTTATCGAATAGTCTAGTAATGCCATTGTCAGTAGGCAGAGACAATGGCCAGTGAGTGTATGGCGAATGCTGTATGGAAACGAATCGTAAGGGGACATGAGCTGCCCAGTAGCAAAATTTCACTCAGCCAGCAATGCTTGAAGAGGCAGCATTTTCAGCCAATGTTTTATTTATGGTTTAGTGTTTTTAGTTTTGACTTTCGTGGTTGCTAGAATGTCACAGTTTTATGACTAAAATTATCATATGTTGTACAGCCAATGCCTTAATCAAGGCTTTATTAAATTTTGAAGGCATAAATACAGTGAATGTTATGCAACATTTTATTGTTTTCTTATCGAAAGCTCTGATTGATAAAATGAGGACATTGAGGTTAGTGTTAATTTTTGACTTCTGAAATACATACTAATTCTTCTAGCAAGTATCCATAATAGTTTGAATTGAACTGATGTATTTGATTTCATTGTTTATTAAAATTGGCTTTCATGAAAGCAATTTAAATAGGCTCAAAGCAACAATGAAGGAGGAGGAATAAGGGTACATTTCCTCTAAATTTTACCTATCCCACTGGTGTAGTTAACTGTAGATAGTCCGGGCTGGTATTAATACACAATGAAAAAAGTTTAAAAACTAGGATTTGAACGCTAATCAAAGGGTAGCGATATCCACAAAGAGAAAATATGTGCTCATAAACTACAAAATGTTGGAACTACTGTAATAAAGTCAGTTAAATTTTTAAATCTAAAATACACGATTTGAATGATATCTGCAAAAAAAACTGAAATAAACAATAATTCAAGTTATATCCTTATGCACTGAAAAAGTCTTGTAGCTTTAAAAATCCAGTATGAACAAATAAATAAGTTAATTAAAAAATACAGTTGCCTAAAAGCTCAGTTCATGGCTTGATTATCAGCCTAGATTAAAAAAAATTCTAGGAGCCTCCTGCCCCACCCCTTCCCCCCACTCCCAACATTGCCCATTTTGTACTCTCCTTTGCCAGTTGGGAATTTTTCTAATTTAAAATTGCTTAGAGTTGGGAAAAACACTGGTTCACTCCCTCCCCTCCCCCAAATATATTTCATGCAACGCCCCTGCACATACAATACATAATAAATTTCATAGAAAAATTTAAAACTACTTAAAAAAAAATATAGAGGCTATAATCGCCTTCAGTCGTCATCTGAAAATTCTAGCTACTATTTACCAATTTCTATCGGCGATATCAACCAATAATTAGATTTCTGTCTTGATTCTAAGAATGTTAATATTTTGTTATACAAACACATTGACTTAAGAACTAACTTATTTCTAAGGCATGAAAACAATCGGAACTCAGATTGTAAACTCTCCAATGAAAACTGCCCAGCTGGGAATCAAAACCAGTTTTTCTTGTTTCAATAGGTGAACAAAAAATAGTGAAAATAACAGATAGACTTTAATACACTATTAATTGCAATAGTTGTTCAAAAATCAATTTGATAAGTAAAAAACTTGAGTTGCTTGAGCAGGTGTTTGAATTATTTCATGTCTCAACAATGAGTGTATTTCAAATAGATAACTTAAGTTTACAGACTATTAATTAAATTAATTTATGTCCAAATATACCAGCAACCAGCCACGGTAACACTCAAGGTCTAGAAGGAGTAATATATATTCCTCAGTCACCTGACAGTGTTACCACACCAACAAATATAACATTAGGGTACTTTAGCTATATCTCATACCACTTGCTCAAGGGATACCAAAGATTAAGGCTGGTATTATATCACATTTGAAAAAATGCCAAATATACTGGTAGGCTTTTTTTTAAGTTTGCCAAAGCTTGCTGGATTGACATCTTAAACCACATGAGCCATGATTATTTTCTATGAATAACTTAAATAATATACTATAGACTATAACATTATTTAGTTTTCTATCTAATTTTATCACCAAGGGAAATTATCTAGTTCAAATCCAAACAGAAATAATAGAAGATATTTTATCTTTAAATCCAAAGAATCTTTTGACTGGATAGTAAATATTAGAACAATGGCAAAATTCTAAACATGATGGACTTAGGATTATTTGTATTGTGAGAATGAGGTCTACTGTTTAGGGAAACTGGGTGTCATTTTTCAACAAAATTATGCATCTTTGAATTGATTTTATTATTATCTTGTTCCAAATTGTTTTCTGGAAAGAAATACATTGTATGTCAGTATTTTCCATTTATAACATCCAGAATTAATTAATGAATATCAGTTACATGTAATTACTCCGACACCTTAGCTCAGTCGGTAGAGTGTTTGTCTACTGAGCGAAGAATCTCGGGTTCGATTCACGGCATGGCCGAAAAATTTATCATTGGTGAAATGTGGGATTACACTTTCTCAGTGATGAATTAATGTACCTACTTTATAGAATTCAATATAAAATATTTGGTGTGATAAAATATATAAGAAAGACTTGAGTGAAATTATGAAATTGTACTATATAAAGTTTATATAAATTAATAAGGATGGTTAATTTGATCAATACATATATGATTTTTGATATCAGAACATAATTATAAATTACAATTTAATTTATTCTGTAAATAAAATAATTAAAATGGATAGTTATTATTTACACACATATGATTAAAAAGATATCAGGACATACATAATTAACACATTAAAATGTGAGTCAAGGTTACAACATGTTAAAAGTAAAATTATAACAAAACATAAACAATTTAACATAATTAAACTCTATAGATAATGGTTTTTGAATGACTAGAGGATAATGTTTGAATTTGATGTACTTTATATGAATTATTTAGAAAATTAAAATTTTTTGAAGAAAGGTGAAATGTTGAATATATCACAGTTTATTGAATTATATTATCTTATCTGAAATTCCCTTGCTCCTTTTATAGGTATCGTAGATATGACCTTAGAGTTCTACATGTTTCGGCACATCTACGGCGCCTTCATCAGGACTAAATCAAAGAAAATAAATAATAGTTAAGGACAAGTAACCAGCCAAGCTAACACCTGGTTACTTGTCCTTAACTATTATTTATTTTCTTTGATTTAGTCCTGATGAAGGCGCCGTAGATGTGCCGAAACATGTAGAACTCTAAGGTCATCTCTACGATGCCTATAAAAGGAGCAAGGGAATTTCAGATAAGATAATATAATTCAATAAACTGTGATATATTCAACATTTCACCTTTCTTCAAAAAATTTTAATTTTCTAAATAATTCATATAAAGTACATCAAATTCAAACATTATCCTCTAGTCATTCAAAAACCATTATCTATAGAGTTTAATTATGTTAAATTGTTTATGTTTTGTTATAATTTTACTTTTAACATGTTGTAACCTTGACTCACATTTTAATGTGTTAATTATGTATGTCCTGATATCTTTTTAATCATATGTGTGTAAATAATAACTATCCATTTTAATTATTTTATTTACAGAATAAATTAAATTGTAATTTATAATTATGTTCTGATATCAAAAATCATATATGTATTGATCAAATTAACCATCCTTATTAATTTATATAAACTTTATATAGTACAATTTCATAATTTCACTCAAGTCTTTCTTATATATTTTATCACACCAAATATTTTATATTGAATTCTATAAAGTAGGTTGATATTGCTTCCTTATTACAAGATCATCATGTACTTCAAAAGATGAATTAATGGCTGGGGACCGGGTGTTGAGCCTGTCCTAATCTTAGGTCATATTACAAGGCATATGAAGCTACGACAGGCCTAGCAAGCCAGCAGTGGAAAATAATCTTGAATAAAAAACTGACACAGGCTACAGGATGAAAACAATAATGGGTATAAAGTAAAAGTTACATGTAATGACTCTTATGTGAAAATGGATTGGTGGATGGTGAAATCAACAGACGGGTGAATGCAGCTAGGATAATAGTTGGATGTATGTGGACTATTGCAAATAATGAAGTAGTATTGAAAGAGGCAGAAATGGTGGTATATAAAAGTGTGTTAACTCCAACATTGTTGTATGGATGTGAAGTGTGGGTTTGTCATGAGAAACACAGGAACAAGGTGAATGCGGTTGGAATGCGATATCTAAGAAATGTATTTGGAAAAACTCATTTGGACATAGTCACTGATGAATGGCTGCTGTAGGAGTGCGGTTTGAAAGGGAATCCAATATATAATTGTGTAAGAAGCATCATACGTTGGTTTGAGCATGTTGAGAAAATGAATGTGATTCGAGTGACGGAGCAAATATATGATGGTGGAGTGTGTGGATCAAAAGGATGTGGTTGGCCATTTAAATTTTGTAGACGAATTTGTAAAAAATAAAACCATTATGACCTTTAAGTATAAAAAAGCATGTATGACTCGGTGTTTGTATGTTGTTGATGCGAAGGGAGTATGCAAGGATAGAGTTATTGATTTGCCTCAGTATTGAGCCTTCTGCAAGAACGTACCCTCTAAGATAGCTAATTAACACCACTCACACTTTTTGGAGGGATTTAGTGAGGATGGATTAAGTACAGAGTTGTTGTTTTTTAGCTATATGCACAGATTCTTACCTACCCTATAAGGGAATGGTGTGATTTCATATTATGTATGTATGTAATTTTAACAAGACTATTTTTAGCATATAACCTGAACGAGTAGTAAGACGCGTTGCTAAAAAAATAACATTTTATTTTATTAATTTTCTCCTGTAGCTAGAGCAACTCAAATTTAATTTGGATTTTTTCTTTTATTTTGGTAGGCCTGTAGTTGTCAGAAAATGGCCCTATAAAAGGTTTGTTTGTACTATCACAAGTTAAAAAATATTTATTAAATGTGTATAATAAGGAGTTTTGGTCATACAAGAAGATCTTGTGGTTATCAATTTACAAAGACTATATTAAAATCAACTTCATCTAATGATGTGTTTACCTTTTATAATGCAGATTTTGATGGTGATTTTAAAAGGGCTAGTCTTTCAAATGGAAGAAAATTGTACTACTTGAAAATGTGTAGTAAAAAAAATATATTTTCGTGAAAAACTAGAGGAAAGAAATATTATTATTGATATTTCCATTTTTAATGAGAATCTTCTTTAAATTTTGAAAGGCCAGAATTGTGGCTTGTGAACTCTATGAGATTAGTGAAAAATGAATGGTCTAGTCTTATTTGATGGCAAATGTTTTTAAATATTGTAGTTATTCATGTGAATTGTATACTATTAAAAGAACAGACCAACAGCATTTTGATATAAATGTGATGTGAGATTATGATCTTAGAAGTGTATGTAAAGGCAAGATCATAGATTTGGTTTTCGGACATGTTATTTAATGGAAGACAAGTGAACCAGAGTATAAAGGACAAGATGAAAAAGGACAGAATTAACGCTAAAATGCTTCTCATATTAGATACACTCATTAAAAAATATGATTAATATAACTGAATTATACGAACACCTGAATAACAACTAAATACAGCGGAGCACTGCACATCTTTCTAGGGAAACACAACTGCGCAGCATGAAGCACATTACGCTCCCCACAAACGCATTGTCTACTGTGGCATGCTTATATTGCGTCGCTAGGAAAACACAGATTATTGTGTTTTATCAAACTTTAGTTATATTTATTTCTTTGTAGAAAGGGTATGAAGTATTTGAATGAATTTTTCAGCACCTGATCATGCTTATGTTCCAAATACAGTGAACCTAATGTTTTTCAACTTGAAACTAAAATAATTTGATACACATTATTAAAATTATTTTGTCAAATAAACCAACCTTCAAAAAAATCATAATCATTTAACTGTACAAAGTACAAATGAAATGTTTGGTTCATCATTATAACCAAGAACTCAAATGTTTCCCTATAAAATTTGGTTATGATATATTTAGTGGCATTGGTGATAATGGTACCTAAATATTAGTAAGTTAACATGTATTGTTAGAGATAGGGAGGAGCTGGTCTCCACAAAGCTACTAGTTCATATTCATGGTGGCTACAGACAGGGAAAACAGGGAAAAGTCAGGGAATTTTGTAAAATATGTTTTGTAGCCACCCTGATATTGTTTGATTGGTATTATAATATATTGGAAATCATGGGAAATAATCCTACAGCCAGACAAGTCCACTTAATTTGAGCAAAATGCTCTCTAAGCCTTTTATATTATTTGTCCAATGTGTATGTCTATGTTTCCAACTGTAGGTTTGAATCCAGACGATGTAAGGAACACAAGGATGGGCGTGTTCATGGGCACACAATTCAGTGATTCTGAGACTACCTGGGTTTATATTCAAGATGGTGAAAATGGCTTTAGTATTTTGGGGCATAATCGAGGGATGCTTGCAAATCGAGTTTCATATTGGTTTAATAGTTATGGTAAGTTTTTATAATTCAAGTTTATTTTTCTCCACATATAAATAAATAAAATTCAAAATGTAATGCAAACAATTAAAGATGGTTTATTCCTTATATCACTAACAATTCTACTATAATGTGGCTACTTGCAGCGCCACGTACAATTGTCTCGATAATCCGACATATCCTCTTGATGTGCAATTTGTGTTGTTGTGCAGTATGTGCATGCATACATGTATAGTACTATAAAAAAGTTGAATTTAATTATTACAGGTACCCCCAATTGTAATTTTAAATCCAATGATTTGTTAACATAAAATAAAAATTCTGTAATTTATTGCATTACACTACTGTATTTGTACTGTAGAATAATTGCTAACAAACCCTAATTCATACCTATTCTGCACTTCTCATTCCAGTAATTTGGATTTGTTTTTCTGCTCTTTCCCCTCCCCCTTCACCTGTTTCCGTACTATCCGACATTTTGGTAATCTGGCCACCTGTCGGTCCCATTTAAGTCGGATTATTGAGACTCTACTATAGAACATTTTAATATTATAAATAATTATATATAAAATATGTATTTTCTTAGCACTATATTCTATAATAGAGTTTATGCCAATTGAATGAAAAATATTTAAAACCCTAATGTTCTAGGTCAATCCAACTTGAGTGTACTATTGAGATGGTTAACCAGAGAATAATATATCGTAGCCTATATTCGAAAGACAGGAAGCATTTCTAAACAAATTAGAGCTAAGAGAACATATTTGTATATGGCCTGGAAATAAGTGTTTAATGTAATCTAAAAAGAGAGTAGATGCACAATGTGAGGGAAAGGCATATTCTAAAGATTGATCAAAAATTGAAAAATATTCAATGATTAGAAGTATTATAAGAAGTTGATACCAATTCACCTACTAAAGTTCCATTAAGGTGGGACAGAAGGGGACGTGAGAAAAGGCCATTGTTTTTGCAGTTTTTTTAGCAAAACTTTTTTTGGCGCAAATAAATAAGATATTGGTTTAGTAGAAACAGAGTTTAATTTTTTTTGCATGATGGTATCCAAAGTTGATGAATATCTGTCAAGGTGTCCTGTAATTTTATGACAACTTTCTCTCATAGTTTAAAAAGTTAGTCATCTAATGTCACTATGCTCATGATGGATATTCAACACCGGTTGCGGTCACCATGTGAACAAAATTAAACTCTATGTTTATACTGGAGTGATATTTTATTTATTTTTATCAAAAAAATGTTTTGCTATAAAAACTGAAAACACACTGGCCTTGCCTTGCTTAAGGCTGTCATACACCCTTATGCAAGGTGACTTTTTGAAAAACATTGTTTCTTAAATACCGATTTCACTTAGTTAAATAAGCTTACCTTTTTAGAAAACATTATATTAATGTTAATATTAAGCTTACTTTTGTTTTGAAGTAAATATATCTGACTACCGGTACATTTGGTATTTTTTTGCAGTATTATAAGGTTAGTATTTTTGATTTTATAGAAGATTTTATTTGAAATATTTTTATAATACATTGATCTTAAACAACTTTTTCTCTCCTAGTAGTTGATATTTCTCAACAAGGTGTCGCTAGTAAATACTTCAAACCATTCCAAATGATTATCTCACTTTTTGTTGGCTGACCTCTGCTAGCAAAATATATGACCCGACAGCAAATACCGAAAGGCAACTGTTACACTTGATCTGCCAGTTAAGGAACTACCCACTTAGGTGGCTGCATGAGATAAGGGGTCACTCTTGCCAAAGACTAGACTGCAGACGATAGGGGAAATTGTGGTTCGATCCCTGTTGGATGTACTGAGGCTGATTTTTTCTAAAATGGCTTCCCACCCTCCTTCACGCAAATGTGGGTATACTTACTCTAAGCTCAACCTTCCTCATCTTTAACCCATTTGTGTAGTAAGTACATATAGACATATGTATATGAATGGGTAGTAATATGCTGCCCTTTCTTTTCCAAGCATTACTTCTTAGTAACCGTTTGGGTTATTTGCTAATCATGCTAATGGTTTTAGGAATTATGAAGGTTATACTTAGAGTAAGTGTGCCTGCATTTGCATGAAGGGAGAGTGGAAAAATATTTTGGAAAAACAGACCTCAGTACACCCGACCAAGATTTGAACCTTGATCTCTCTGTCATAGTCTACTGCGAGAGTAGCATATTAGACCATGTGGCCACTGAAGCGGGCGATGCTGCGCTAAAAAAAGTAACTAAAGAATGTTCTCTGAGAATTAAAATAGTCATGTTTATGTATTTATAATGGTGTGTTGACCGCACTAGCCGTTTCCTAACATTTTGGTTCCCATCCCCCTACGTGTATATGAGTTTCTAGGCCAATTCCTTCATACTTGCCCATCCTAGCTTCAAATTCAGCGTATCTTCAACCAAAACTGAATTCTTGTTAGTTCGTATTATATCGGGTTCATTCAGAGGGGACAGCTAGACAAATTTATAACCTCTTGGAATTTCTACATCAGCACTGTCCAGGTTTAAAAAACAAACTGGAATTGTTTGTTGTCACATGCCATCCCTAACAAAGCGATGATGATATTTCAGATTTTTGTGTAAATATAAATCCTTAGTAAATAACTGATAAACTAAATTTTCAAAAATTGTTTGTTTCTACTTTCTAACCACTATCTAATATATGAAGTTACACACATGCAGTTTACCCCATCTCTAAAAAAAATTGTATTAAATACTTTCAGGACCTAGTTATTCTTACCACTCTGGAGATACAAGTGGCGTTGAAGGACTTTCTATAGCTTACGATGCTATCAAGAAAGGATACTGTGAGACTGCATTGGTTGGAACAGCAGCATTTGCAATGCACCCAGAAATGTCCTTCCACTATAAAGGATTGGGAATACTCTCGGAGGATGGACACAACAGATCATTTGATGATGATGGTATGTTATTAATCAGCTTTGTTTTCACTTATAAATGGTTTTGGCTTTCAAAACATTATAATTGCTATTCAACTGGATATAATTGAAAACTTTTGAATAAAAAAGTAGCTATTTTGTTCATAAATTGAGTATACAAAAATGTATATACGACTATATGCAAAGTATCTTGTAGCAATGTATAGCACTATATAGTTGTGTTTATATCTATCATGTTATTTATCATTCACGCAAAATATGTTTCAACTAGTCTAGTAGTTCACCTGGAACTATCCTATTGCTCAAATGCGCTGTCTTGTTAATAAATATGTTCCGGCTTCTTGCCATCCTAAAAGCAAGTATACTTTGCTTAAGCTAATACCTGCCCAAGACTCATTTGAAGTAATCAAACCATCAATGGCGCAGAAAGAGGGGGCCAGTTGCCCGAACCCCTCTAGGGTTCCTCCCTTGGATTTTGTGAATACCCCTAACAAGGTGGGCTTACGTATACATAAAAAAAAATTAATAATATAGCTTTTTACTTTCATGACAGTTTAATTGTTAGGCCCACATGTCACAAACCAAATACTAGTTAATATTTTAATATTCATCTCCAAGATGACCCCTGTAAAACTTCTGACTGTCAAATTAGCTCTGTCAACATTTCAAATTACTTTATTAGCTTACGTCCAATATGGTATTGGAAAACTATGGATGTTTCTTGAAATGAGCCGAGTAAATGCGGTCCGAGAAACTGAGGCAAACATTCTTGCTATCAGCTGTAAGATCTTACTTGAGGAATTAACAAGAGGGAGCAGCTTAAATAAAGAACAACTGTCAGCTTATGTATTTTAGAAAACATTCTAAAGTTAAAAGTAAGGAGCGAAATTTAATATCAGAGTAAGACTTTGATATTTCAACTTAAAAAAGAAATATTGATACAATTTTTTGTATCCATATTATATCAATTGCATGTGGTAATTTGAAAACTCAGAGTAATATAAATTAAGATGTCTTGAATAAATTGATGTAAGTGTTTAAAAACAGAACATAAATGTATACACACAGTTAAGCAAGTGATATAATATAATGGGATTTTGATAAAAAGCTTATGACAATTGAAAACTTGTATTGAAAATGTTTTAATCTAGTTGAAAATTAATTTTATGTGATTATATAGAATGATTTCAATTGTCTACTTGAGCAAATCAAGAAATAAAATTATAATTAGCATGAATGAGACTAGTAAAAATTAATTAAATGTGTTATGAAATTGTTATCACTTAAAAAAAACCTTTAAGTTATCACATACTTCTTGATCCATTGTATAAATACTATCGGAGATTCAAAATATAATTTTATGGATACAAAGAATTGTATCAGATTTTCTGTAGATTTAAGTTTAGAATCAGATTTACGTTTCTTTTTAAAAGCCTCGTATAACTCTTCAGGTATCTCTTGAGTCGCCTGAAAATCCTTGACATCTGACATCTTAGAGTAATTGTGTTAAAGCGATTCTTCATCCTTTAGGTCTAGAAAATCTTGCTACGAATAGAGTGTTGGGAGCTAGATCGTGTTAATTGCCTAATTTTTTCTGCTGTTAAGCAATATAATCTTTCTGTCCCATCAACCTCAGAGTTAAAGAATTCAGTTCTATGCCAGGTTTTCTGATCTGTTCCTCCTACTATTACGTCTCTCTTGATAACTCTTCCTTTGCGCGTAGATCTAATCTTAGGGATTTAATTCTAACTCTAATCATTAAAGTAAAATGATTCGAAATAGTGAGCCTTATTTCGAGTGTGCTGTCATACAGCCAACCTGAGTCTTTAGAGCTAAAGTCCTCGATCTTTTTGAGGAGAAGGAAGATCACCCTTCATCAAGAACTATCAGACCTAATATCTCACTTAAAGTAAGCTTTTTCTATTTTACCTTCGGTAAGATGTCAAAATTCACAGATGATATTGCAATCTACTTTTAACGGGTTGTTTGTGCGCAATTCATGTACCGTCTTTACTTAAATATTAATACACGTGGTAAGGAACTAAATGGGGCCCCTATAGTGTAAGTCGTTTATAATTATATAGGTTCTTAACCTCCGCGTATAAGCTTCTTCTAAAAGTCTGACAGAGTCCTACTAGTTCTAGGTAGAGTAGGAACTTAAAAAATATTTTGCCGTTATCTAATTAACAGCTGTACATTTGAGTACACATCTTCAACAGTATTAACTCTCTGTTTGTCTGGAGGGTTACGGTTATAGAGGACATTAGGCTTGCTTGTTTAGCGGGTGTTCTGACATGATCAGTTTTGCTATGCTCCACTAATTATTCCCTTACACAGGGCCGTCTGTTTAACAAACTCAAGGATCTCTTCGTAAGAATCTTCTCAAGCTTCCGCTATAAACAGGTATAGTGTATTATGTCTACTGATATCCTGAAGTGTGAGGGGATTCTAGAATACACACACACACACACACACACACGCATGCATGCATGCACACACAAAAAATTATGGGTGCATTGTTGTTTACTGAGATCCCCTTGAAGAAAAGAGTCAGGTCAATCTTGGCGTTGTCATTCAGTTGCGCGTCGGCTATCAGCCCAAAACCTGGAAGGAAGGAACATGCTGTATTTTCCTTCCAATACAGATAGCAGTCGTCAGTCAAATCGTCTATTTCTAGCCTCGAGGCTCGTTACCCAATAACTGCTCCCCACCTCCAGCTTATCTCAATACTCCCTGTCTGAATTTCATAAAAGATATTTATATTTGACTTTAGCTAGGGAAACTAATGGCTTTATAAAAAAATATTCAAACACAAGATTAGTATTATATGTGGTACTATAACTTAACACCAAAAAGCTATTTCGTATTACTTACTTGAATCCCGTGCAGCTGGAGTGTAGCTCTGTTTAGGAAAGAGATAGCAGTGAGAGGTTGTAAATAGTTGTGATAGAGTAAGTTTAGTCCTAACACCTTTAATCTTATCAACAATTTTAACTAAACTAGGATTAGTATCTATTAACATGCTTGGATAAAAATTATTGTATAATATATAATATACTCTCTTCCTATCTTAATTTTTTATAGCCCAAAATATGTTATAAGGAAATAATTTTATACAGTGTTTCTTTCAATAATTTTAAATTTCCAGCCAATGGGTTTGTTCGAAGTGAAGCATTAGTAGTATTGTTTCTACAAAAGGCAAAGAATGCAAAGCGAATCTATGCCTCGATTGTTCACTCTCATGCCGAATGCTACGGTGACAGAAGAGCAGGGTACATCGTTCCACTAGAATACCCTATGACAAACATGCTGGGTAATTTTTACCAACGGTGTGGAATAGACCCAACCACAGTCTCTTATCTTGAAGCTGATGGTAGTGGAATTAAGGTGAGGCAGTAGCATGATACACATAAAGCTAATTTTAATATTTATAAGACCATCATTGAATCCATCTTGGGGTTTGAGTAAAAAAAATAAAATAATAGAATATTCCCAAAATGTGGTAGTAAATATAGAAAAAAGCTCAAGAGAGGGATAGGTGGCATACTTTTGTAAAGGTGGCATTAACTTTTGAGTTCCTAATCCCATAGACTAAATAAGTGAGGTAGTAACGGTACCTATACATTCATATTATCTGAACTTGAAACTACTTTTATCCTTAAACTATAAGTATTGAATATTGTTCAGAGTAAGTCAGTCCTTTTAATAAGGTAAGGAGAAATTATATTAAAGCCCACTATTTTAACTTATTTTAATAAAACTAGTAACCAACAAACACATCTTCTATTCAAAGACACTCTGCTATAATTTTTGTGTACAAGTTACACAAACTACAGGAATCAATATTACATATATTTTATTATATATTTTATTATTAATCAGTGACCTAAATTATCATTGTTTCTTAGGCTCGAGATGCTGCGGAGCTAAATGCAATATCTAATGTTTTACTTCGTGACAAACAATTGCCCCTTCTTATCGGCTCCATCAAGTCCAACTTAGGCCATGCAAGCGCTGCTGCGGCCTTTGTGTCAATTGTTAAAGTCTTGATCTCAATGGAGGCAGGGCAAATTCCACCAAACTACAACTTCAACAAGCCATCTCAACAAATACCAGCATTGGTTAAGGGTAAATTAAAGGTTTGTAGATAGTTTTTATGACTTCTTTAGTGATAGAAGATAATATGTAGAGCCTGATAATATCAGTTTTTGTAAAACGCTATTTATCTTATTATTAAATAAAATATACATTTATAAAAATAAATATTCACTGCACTTGGAAACTAATCAAATTTGTTATTTATTTTGGTCTCAGTTCTTAAAGTAAAGCCTTAATAATATATTTAAAACTAACTATTATTAAGTTTAAAATATATAAACAAACCAATAGTAATTTAAAGAATTTATTTTTCCACATATAGTTTAGTCTCAGGAAAATGTTCATTGCAATGTTTAGTAAAATACTAATTGTCTTACAAGACATTAAGAAATTATATAATATGAATGTGGTATCTCTTGAAGGTAGTAACCGAGGTTGAACCCTGGCCTGGAGGTCTAGCTGCAGTTAACAGTGTTGGACTCACTGGTGTGTATGGTCACATTTTACTACGCTCTCATAGCAAAGAGAAGGTGAATTTTGGCTTACCGGAAGATGATCTTCCACGACTTCTCGTTATCTCTGGTAGGACAGAAGAAGGGTTGAATGACACACTTAACAAGGTATTTACATCCATATTGTTTTATATTATAGACTATTTATTCCTATGGGCTAGTTAACCTTTTTTAAAAAGTAAAAATAAAAATAGAAGATAATCTAGTTAACTCTAGACTTATAATATATGACGTGAGGCATTTAAATTGAGACACCAGAATATTCTGAAAATGAACCATTATAGAAAAAATTGCTTTGTACAAAAGTTTCTTGTTTTTGACAGGGAAAGAGGACAGCACTACCTATTTTTTATTTATTAGATGTCTTCAAGATTGTTTCTAGGTCAACTTTGTTTTTAAAATGGAAACATATATTTTTTAACAACATTTTATTCTACACAAAAAACAAACAACTTCTGCCTGAAACTGTAACCTGGTTACAACATTTAAAGAGAAAAGATTGTTTGGCTCACCATTCTGGCCCCAGTTGGCCTGTCTCAGCAAGACTCCACTCCACTAATACATCACGGCACTGTCAATATCGGACTGACTCGAGGGACCATGGTTCACACCTCGCCGCAAAAATTGTGCCGCGCCCAATAAAAAAAAAGATGAACGATATGTGTGAATGGGATGCACACCGTCGGCAGTGTTCAGAAACTAAAAGGACTATTGTTCGGCGTGCGTTGAGAAGCACGTGGTCTGTTTGAGCATGTTCTGGAAGACCACTACCCCTTGCCCCTCTCCCACTCCTTTGGTTCCCGCGCCTTGTGAACACATGACTTCAATTGGCAGATATACATATATATATATAATGGCTGGGTTCAGTAATGCTGACACACATTACTCTACGATCACTAGGTGGGAGACCTTGGTCTTAGGATAGATTTACATCTGTATATTCTAAACTCCATTTGGCTGTAATAATTCAAAATTATCGTTCAAGTTGCTTTATATTTAATTTAATCATTTATTAACTGTACTTGGTCTCTCTTAATTTGCTTTAGACCATGGATACACTTTATATCTTTGCATGGTTTGACCAAACCGCATGTCTGACATTACTTTGTGACCTTTTGAAAGAATTATTTTTATTATTTAACTTACTTTCTGTTTCGTCCGCTTCATGGATGGGTTTATATCTTGGAGTACCGCCATTTTAGGTCCATTATTAATTCTGGCAACGACATACTTTAGTTCTGCCAATTTTATGCATTTAAAGATTATATTGCTTGTTATTTATGTGAAGATAGGTTATTATTGTTATATATTTAGAAAGTTTTACTATGTTTGTTAAATGTGGGGCCTTGAGCCGGCTTGTTTATTCTCTAATATGGACTCTAATATTTAATGTTAATACAGCCAGTTAAAGTATATGCTTCTATATTAGATCTTTGTTGTTTATTTCTATTATGCCCAATTATGGTTGGGGAGAGATGTGTTTATTGAGACCTCATTGTTTATTGCTCTGGCTATTTGAGAATCGGCAGTGGTGGCGAATTAATATCTTTTTCACATTACTAGTATCTGGATCTTTGGTAATGACTATCGATTATTATTATGGAATTTGTATGAAGGTCAATTTAACTGCGGATTGTACCATTGGTTTTTCAGTCACCATTTATGAGTGTGTGAAGGCGTCTCACTTATATCTTATATAATTGTTGAATCCTGTTGTTTACAATTTCACCGCCTAACGCATTTCATGTCTCACTCTCTCATAAAGCTGTATTTGTTATGTTCTTGAATAAAAATAAAACTTTCTTGTGACCAACCCGACTGTTATTTATGATTGATGATGAGGGGGGAGGGGTTTCAAAACCGATTTTTATTCAACATCCATTTTTGAAATATAATTAAAAATCATTTTAATAAATGAACATCGATACAATTTTAATGTAATAGAACGTTCGTGAATAAAAATAGTTGTATAAAATACAAGTTTATATATCTCGAAACGTTAATTTCATTAAAAAACGTTACAGGAAAAAGGTTTTTTTGTGTAGAATAAAATTCTGTTAAAATAATTATAGGTTTTCATTTAAAATATAAAGTTGGTCTTGAAATAACCTTGAAGACGTCCACCAAATCAAAACTTGCTAGTAATCTTCTCTTTCCCCCTTAGAAACAAAAACATTTTATACAATGCAATTTTTTCTTAAATGCTTCATTTTTTAAATATCCTGGTGCCTCACCTTAAATGCTTTATCATGTATGTGTATTATTGATGAACTTAGATAACCTCAAAGATTAAGTACGTTGTTCTTTTATTGAGGCCATGCATATAAATCTACTTTGCACTGGACCGAAAAGAGAGATATAGTTCCAATGAAGAACAAGTAAAAGGAATAATTAACTTAAAAAGTATTTATTTGTCAATACATGCTGAAGCATGTCTGGCCACTTTCATAGATATCTTATTTACTAGGACTCATGTAGGCTAACGCTTTCATATCATAATAACTCAAAACAAACCAAACTGGGGGAAAAAAAATCAACATAAAATAAAGAATACAAGCTTAGTTTTAATGATTGCTAAAAATAACATTCAACAACTATTCGGCTAATTCCTATTTCATCATGAGTGTTTGTGCTGTGGCAAAACTTGTAAACAATAGAGCTGGGGTTGAACCCAGGTCGTCATTGGTTGTAAAGCTTGAGTCACAAACAGTCCGATACAGTAGATTCAGACGCTTGGTCGAGGACAGTGTATGAAACTCTGCGTCATTGTGAATGGTTCACTTCATCTTTCTGAAAAGAATGGTATACAACAAATGTGTGATAAGTTTTTTATAACTATTAACTCTTGACTAAGCGCACTGAACTAAAACCACCTACTCAAGCTTGTGATCAGAATTCCTTACACCCTCCTCACGAAGATTAACATCAGTTCTATTTCAAGTAGCATCAAGATTGTAAATCGTGTTTTGTGTTTGGAAATGGAAAACATTAAAGTACTTATCAATGTCTTAATAATTGTATTTGGTTAAAATTTGTTTTGTAAGGGTCTTTCTACAATAGAAAAATTTACCACACAATTTTAAAAGATGTACAATTATAGGCTAGAAATAGTGATTCATTGATTTAAAATCATTACATTTCACAAATTATAAGCGGTCAGACATGCTATTTTATGCTTTTTGCATACCATTATTAAGTTAAACTAATTATTAATGTATGGAACTGAAATTTAGAGTAAATAGACATTCATATGAATAATATAATATATCTTTCAGTCCATTTATAATTCCACCTTAATGGTTACGCCTTGTTCTGCTATTGAAATTAGTAATTTTTGTATACATGCCACATTACACCATGGGACCATCGCTATTAAAAATTAAGTTCATAAAAATGTGCTTGCTCTGATTGAATTCCAAGCTTTATTGTCAAAGACTGCCATTATTCTTACTCCTCTGTTAACTTATATTCTCTATATTAGCCTGTTAAGTGGAACTTTCCACTAGAATAGAAACATAATGTTGTCATTCCTATTTATAAATAAGTGGCAAAAAATAATGCTTTCAATTATAGATCTATTTTTCTCTTAAATAACTTCTCTAAAGTGTTTGAGTAAATACATGAGCATACTTCTCACCAATTAAAAAATAAACTCACTGATAATCATCATGGCTTTGTAAAAAATAAATAAGCTGTCACTAATTAAGTAGAGTTTCTGGGGAATGTTGACCCTCAAGTTTCAACTTAAGATAAGTAGATGCAATTTGTTTTGATCAAATTAAAGATTTTGATTTGTATTCTAAAAAATTAAAAATTACACCTGGACACAGGAAGCTAAACCAGGACCTATGGGCTCGATTCTCGTGTCCAGGTGTAATTTTTCAATTTTCAGAATATATCTAGATGCGAGTAAATCCTCACTAAAACAAATATAATAGCCCTGGCTATTTGATTCTTAAATTTTTATTTGTTTCAACATTATATTATTCTCTCAATACTTGTTAATTTTGGCTTCTCACACTCATGTTAATTGGCTCTGTAGCTTTTTGTAGAATAGATCATTTGCTGTTAAAGAGATTCACTAACCTCAAATACATTCGTAGCTCCTTGTGGTAATTTAGGACCACTCCCCTTCTATGTCTATATTGATGATACTGGAAAAAATATAAACTCATCTAGTTATTTACTCTTTATGAATGATCTCAAACTATTTAAAACTATCACATATCACATTATATAGATTTGCAAAATGGCTTTAATGGTATTCTTCATTGATATTCTGAAAATAGACTGCCCACACACTAACCATTAAATACCTAATTGGACTGTCTACTAACCAACAAAGACCTAATCAATATCTTTTACTAGGAAAACAAAATTTATATTTAGTGCCTACAAACTTGTCAACAATAACATAGACTGCACCCTCTAAATTCATTATTTATGTGTTCTCCTTTACCCCAAATTCTACTTTCGCTTTCATGTTGACGATAATAGCTTTCTCATTGAAATTACTCAGACTTATTAAATTTATTACTTCCTCATTCAATAAAGTTGATTATATTTAAGGATTGTCTTGGTTGGATCTACATTAGAATATGTGTTGCTTGGATTTCCACTATCTTAACTGACTTTCTAACGTTCATCATAAATTTCTTGCTACTTACCATGATGAATTCTTTCTTAACCAGATTTATTATATTATGATTATGACAGAATTCAAAACCTTTTATGACTCCAAACTCTGTTTATACGTTGACTTTATTGTGATGCCCTTCTTGTTTTTAATGTTTCTAAAGAAAATTTAATGTAAATTTACCCTTGACATCCCTTCTTGATCCTCTCATAACTCAAAATTGTTTTCTTTCAATAACTCTTACAAGTTTAGCCCTATGGGCCGTTGCATCCATAATGGAAATTTTTCTTCTGTCGAATTTGACTTTTAGCACAAAAGAAGAGCCAAACTCAGAGAGCTGTTTAAGGAACTCCCCTATCATTAATTTACTCTTTCACTAATATTTAAATATGCATTATTCCGATTACTGTTTTTTACTTTTTTTTAATTATATCAATCCTTATTGATTTCCACTACTAATCTTGATTAATCATCATCATTGACTGTTTCCAGCCTGTGGCTGGGTCACTTTAGTAAAATGCCCCCATATTGCTCTATTCTTCCACCGTAGATTTCTTGGCACTCCTTGCAGACTTTTCCTACTTCTTTTCCATATTTTTTTTGGCATCCTCTCTTTTTCTATCCTCATTACATGCCCATACCATTTAATTCTTTCTTCCTCTACTATCTCATGTACTCCCTGTACCCCAACTCTTTCCCAGATAACTTCATTCCTAATTCTGTTTTTCCTCGTGACAGCTAACATGCTCCTCACAAACTTCATTCCCAAAGCCTCCACTTTCCTAGTTTCTCTTACATTCAATACCCATGTAGCTGTATGTGTGACATTTAATACCAAGAAACCCTGCATAACACTTCCTTACACTTCAAGGGCACTTCTCCTGTCCATATCAGGTCTCTTACACACCTATAGAACAACTATCCCTGCTGTCCTCTTCTCATCACATCCTCTCTACTTCCACCTTTCGCCTCAACCACACTTCCAAGATATTTTACGTTCTGTACTTTTCTCAGCTCTACTCCGGCCTAATCCTTTGCCTTATCATTACCATCACCTCACACTTCACCATTCTAGATTTCACTTCACATTCTTTCACTTCCTCATTCCATTCCTGTAGCTGTTCCTGTATTTCTTCTTCATTCCCTCCTGATATCATCAAGTCAACAGCAAACATCATGGCTTTCATTCTTTCCTCCCTTTTTTCATTCTTTCCTCTCTGAGTTTTCCTGCCACTTTGTTCACAACCATTTCCATTACCATTACAAATCACTCCATCCTCCCACTCTTTATCTTAACACAACTCCTTTTATCCTCATACACGCTTTTCACTCTCATTAAAACTCCTCTTTTCTATACATAAATGACTTAACCTTTTAACAATAGTACGAAAAAACCATAAAATAGCAAGTTTGACCCCTTGTAGCTCATGAACTGTAATGATTTGAAATCATTTAGTCAATATTTATAGCTTTTAATTATACACGTGTTAAAATTGTAGAGTAAACATTTAACTGTCAAATTACCTTAAGACACACTCCGCTTGAATGTTCTATTGCATATTGCAAGTAATGAGACCACTTGATCTACTAAAGTTTGCGCGTGGCGAGAGAGAGTGTGCACAAACTCTCATTTTAAATTTTCATGTCCAACCTCACCAGTGGAATCATATTCTAAAGGGCCAGATTCACAGTCAGACTTAGTGCGGCTCAAGTGCAGCTCTAAACTAAACATAAGATGACACCTACCAGTACCTAAACTTGAATGGAAAGGGCTAGTCTCGCATAGGAAACTGAACCATCCCATTCTTGTCTAGGTAGGTGTTGTCTTTGATTTGAAATAGCATTGCACTAAGTCTGACCATGAAAATGGACCTTATGTTATTGGAATTGTTACTTTGTATCATTTTGTTTTGTATGTAAAATAATGTTTCTATAAGATTGATACAGAGAATTGCCTTTAAAGTGGTTTGGGTAATAATTAATACTTGATAGTAATAACTTTGTTAGCGTTTTTTTTATACACATAAGTATAGTTAATTTGATCATTTTAACTCTCGTATTATTATTTCCAGTTGGAGTCTCAGCCTGTGGATGTTGAATGTGTTCGACTTCTCCATGATCTTTACTCTTCAGATATTATAAACTTTAGTTATCGAGGCTATACACTTATTGGAAGCCATGACACTTATCGAGACATTAAGGTATTATATATTATGTCATTCTTTAAATATGGTATACTTAATGATTCAATTTTTTAGTGTATCACTCAGATGCCCAACGAGTTTATATATATAAATACAGAGTCACCTCTGGTTATAATGAACCTCTAAGGACTCGAATATTTTTTTCATTAAGTCCTAAGTTCACTAAATCTTTTTTTTTTTTAATCTTAAAGTAGTGGGCTAGGGGCAAACAAAATAAGAGTTCAAATACAATCACTCTTTATTGAAATCTATTAATTGATCTTAAAAAAAATCGGTTATATGCTGCGGTTAATATATACAGTATTAATTATATTTTTTTCCAGATCTTTCTCTAGACTTTGTGCCTTTTCCACATTTGCTTCCACAAACAATGCATTCAAAAAACTAAACTGAGTATAAAAGTATAATTTTTTGAGTTTCATATCCCTCTCAAAGAAAGGGATTAGTGAAAACAATAACTAAATGGCCACAGACTGTTATTCACTGTCCTGTAACTCCTGTCATATTAATACAAGTCAGAAGACTGTCTTCCTTTACTTGGCGCAGACAAAGGTATTAAAATTTAAACAAGTTCATTGATTGCAGTGACTCTTTAAGCTCATTTCTACCCCCTCCCCTTTGCATTCCTTTTCCACATTCCATACTTTCAGTCAAGCTTTGTGCTGCCTAAACAAGAACTCGGGTAGAGAATAAGTGTCTTCAAGTTTAAACAACCAAAAAGATATGTTTTTAGAGAATTATGATGTTACAATTACATTTCTTATTGAAAGTTTCAATTATTCTGTTGACTAAAACTGAGCCCACTAAAACCAGAGTTGACTATATATATACACTTAAGTATATATATATATATTTTTAAATTCGAAGCAAACTCGAATCAAATATATGAAATATTCTCGAAGCTGAATTGAAGTTCGAATATTTTCTTTGTTATATTGCACCATTGTTTGTAATATTTTGTGTTAATATGACAAATCAAGCTATCATCCCAGCTTACAATTCAATGACTTCAAATTTTTTCCATATGAATATTAATTTGTAATGTACAAAACAGATGAGAATGGCTATAATTGAACAAAAATGGAGTATTATAGCTGTCAATATTCTTATTGGCGAAGCTACGAAGCTGGAATTGGTTTTGAAGCTCCGCACACCCCTTTTATATATATATATATATATATATATATATATATACACACACACACACACACACACACACGTTTACACATAAATACATAAAGAGTGCTCTATAACTCTCTGAGCATATATTGAATTATATTGAGCACTCTTTAGAACCAGGTTGTTGAGTCATGTCACAAAAGATGTCAGCACAAACGCTGTCTTTCCTTTCATACTGTCATGGCAGCTCACAGGGATCTGTCTTACTCTCCTTTTCTAACATTCAGTCTGTACACTCGACTATTTTTTGGTGTTGATGCTCCAAGAAACCTCAAAAAACTATGTTACATAAATGCTACAATATTTAGGAGGCAGTTGTGCAGTAGAGGCCACAAACCTCTATTGGCTGGATAAACAAACTATTAGTGACCATTTTGATTATTTTAAACTATTGTGTCACTATAGTCAAGCTTTCTCTAAAATATTGCAACATCCCTAATTGATTATCAAATAAGAGGCAAATTGTTAAGTCATAGGAGACTAAGTAACTTATTATATTATATATATAAACAAAAAAATATTTAGGGCCTGATAGTGCAACTAGAAAATATTTTAGGCCTCCTACTTAATGTCTTTGAAAAAAATTCATAGATGTTTTCTAATAAAATGCTATTTTTTTACTTTCTCAGTTAAAGAGGAAGTATTGTAATAATGAAAATATTCAACCTCGAGATTATGATGTGCCCCTGAATCCAAAAAATTGTATTTTTCAATCATCTCTTGCCCCCATCTGTTTGTCCATCCCTGGCCACTCTGAAACAATATAATGGAGCTAGTTCAAACTTTATAATTATATATTTTATGGCTATACATAATTTTATTTTATTTTTATTCTGACCCTGTCCTTTTAAATAAAGATATTACACTTTTGATCAAATTGAATAAAATATCTTTTGGAAATGGCTTTAACAATTTTGTTTGGAGTGGATCCCTAGGGAGTTTTTTTACCTCCCAAATCTCACTACATCGCTATACTTGGTTTCGGGTAAACATTCGCTTAAGGGTGGATTAACGAAAAATGATTTTTGAAAATTCTAGCTATTTTGAAAATGGATCAAACCATTTTGTTTTAAATGTAAATGTAGGATCAGTTTGACATTACAAATAAACTGAATTCTTATTTTTTGGGAAAAAAAACTGTTTTAAGACTAGTGTAGTGAGCATGGATTTTTCAAAAATTTGAAATATTGCAAAAATGGCTTGAACGACTTGGTTCAAAATGGATATCTGGGAATTAAATTTCTTGATATTTAAGAATATAATTTATTTTTACAAATAAAACATAATTTTAGCGTAGTGAACATTTGAAACATTCCTAAGAATTTGTTTGAAATTTATGTTTGAAAAATGTTTATCGTGGTTAACAAGGAGATGTATTTCTTATCCTGAAGAAAAGTTACTCAATGGAAGTTTGCTGAAATTTATTTTTGAACATTTTTTTTTTCAAGCTATAAAACATTATATGAGAAAGTAGGTACAATATTTTTGTACAATTTAATAATAAATATGTTTACTACCTATTCCATAAATGTATTACATTTATTTCCATCTCTTCAGATTTTTCAAAGATTAGTAAGATTTTTTTTATAAATCATAAATAATTTTGACCAAATGTGTGTATTGAAACTATAGCAAAATGCTACGTTTATAATCACATAGCCTACATATTGAAAACCTTTTAAAAACATTTAAAAAATAAACTTATTTATAATTTATATTAACATTCCACCTTCCCTTGTATCGAATTTCAATTGATTTAATCTCATCCTGTTCTTCACTAAAATCTCATATATTTTTCATAAATGTAGTTGATACGAAGTAGGTGTAAACATTGTATCTAGACAGCTTCTTGCTGCTTGCTACTATATCACACTATATTTTGATAGTTTGGATCCTTGTTGTTCCAGAGGAAGTTCTCAAGAACATATCTGAATCTAATACATGTCCTTTTTTATAATTAATTAATAGTTCCCTTGTAATATCTGTCCCTAAAATGAGTGCAAATTTAAAGTTCAAAACAAATACCAGGATCAAAATTAAGGTCATTGATGAAAATTTAGTACAAAATTTGTAATTAATACATCACAAGAAGAGATCTACTTGTGGTGAAGCTTACTCAAATTGTTTCATCAAATCCAGTTTGCGTGCAAGGAAAAAAAGAGAATAGTTTTGACATGTACTTAGTGTTTTTGAAATATATTCTTCAGTCAAGACAATAAAGCTCCCATTCTTGGCTCAACCCTGACACCACTTCTCATATCAATTATCCCACTTGCACAAAAATAAAGATTGTTTTCCAATATGCCTATAATTTTAATGTCACCACATACCAACCAAACACCCAACCATTTTCTTCATACTTAATATTTGTTAAAAAATCATCTAAGCTATTGTATTTTTCCTTCGAATAATCAAAGTGAGCTACTTGAATCAAACTATTCTCCTATGTAGGGCTGTAATTTATTTCATAATCGATCATGTTATTATTTACATTACAGTAAATACCAATAGAACCATCTTTATAAAAGCAGGGGAATGGTTCTCGTTCCCTGTATCTATACTTAGAGAAAAACATTCCACGTGCTTGAATATTTAATTTAATTAAGTCTATAACCAAGATGTTCTACATTGTATTTTAGAAAATTTAAATATACTATGAGATCATTAATTTCATGCTGTGTAAACATTTGAGGACTAGAATAAATATCTCCTCTTGTGAACTTAAGTTTCATTTTTACAAACAAGGACTTTCTGCTACTACATTCTCCAATATAAGGAGAGAGAATGGATTTTACAGGTACTCTTCATGTTTGATAGTTCCAATGGCAGATAGATTATCAGGATACACAATCCCCACCTTACTGTTGCGTTCTAGCTCTATATATTAGCTAGGCAACAGAAACAGTCATCACCATGTCACCATGTTCTGTACACAATGATAAGTCATAATAGTTACAAATGATACAGCTCCCCCCCCTTTTTTAAAGTTCACTATCTCAATGCTTCAACACAGGTTTGTACAACTTTCAAAAGCAAACATTGTTTATCTTGGTAACTGAGTGGTCATCGAGTGCTCACCGAGCTTCACTCCAAAGTCTGTAGAGTACACATTTTTTACACTTTTATCCCTTTGATGAGGACTGGTTCAAAATAAAAAATGGAGTGAAGCACCATTACTATTTGAAATAGTAATAGAAATGGCCATGAGCAAAGTGGCAGGAAAACTTGGCGAGGGAAAAATGAAAGCCATGATGTTTGCTGATGACTTGTTGGTATGGGGGAGAAGGAAGAAGAAGTACAGGAACAGTTACAAGAATGAAATGAGGAAGTGAAAGAGTGTGGAATGAAATTTAACATCGCAAAGTGTGAAGTGATGGTAATGACAAGGAAGAGGGTAAGGCCTAATAAAGCTATGAAGTTGGATGGAGTTGAGCTGAGAAAAGTACAGAACGTAAAATACCATAGAAGTGTGATTGAGGAGAAAGGTGGAATTAGAGAGGAAACAGGGTGCACTGCACATACTTTCTCCCTCTTTATCTTAAAATAAACATTTTCTAAAAACTCGTAAGACTTTTGAAACAAAATAATATGTCTCTACATTGATGTAGAAACACTACATCAAAGATCATAAATGAAATAATATACACTGTTACTTACTTACTCTGTGATAATAAAATGAATTATTGCCTAATGGCTTGAAAATGTATAATTAGACAGTGCTATAGAAGCACTCTAAATGATGTAAAGTGATTGATAGTGAAGGAAGCCAACCTTAAAGGATAGTTAGGTTAGGCCTATATGGGAGCAAACACACTTCATTTATTTGTTTCTTAAACTATTGCACTCTTACACTTCACACATTGTTTTAAATTTTCGGAAATATTCCTTTATCATTTGAAAACAGACATTAAAAACATACAAAACACAAATAAAGATATGCTATTGAACTACATATTTCTAGAATGATTTGAAATATGTAAGTGTTACATTAGTTTGAGACATGAAACAGTTGTGACAGTTACATTTATTTTAAATCAAAGATTTTTAGCTTTAATAATACTACAACTTTATAATGATAAGTTATTTCGTATCTAAAATAGTTGTGGAGAAATGTTGAAAATTGGAAAATTTCCATCATCTAATTACCCTCAGTCATTTTCATGAGAAAATGAGTATTGTCATCTTGTTTATAATGATAAACAGTATCTAGATATAAAATGTAATTAAAATCCTTAAAGCAAATTTTGAGAAAATCAATTATTTCTCTTCTTGCCCTTCAGTAAACTATCTTTAAATTTTTGGGTTAGATATCTAATTCCTAAAAGCCTCAGGGGGACCTTATGAAAACCTCAGATACCAGGTTTTAGCCTCATCGGTAAAGTATTTTTGGCTCAAACCTGCAGTACAGACAGATGGCATTGCAAAAAACACATTTTTGGTTTTAGGGACGTGGACATTTATCAAAATCTCGAGTTCAATTTTTTGACGATCACAGTACTTAATCTCCGAGGTGTTAAGAAAGGGTAATAATGAATAACATAATCTTTTACTACAGGAGTATAGATAACTGCCAGACAAGATCCAAAAATGTACTGTCGCTAATCAGTTCCCTCAAAAATATGGTCTGAGAGGAACAAGATAGCCTCTTAATAGGACATCATACACTCATATATTTTAGTTTGACTTAGTCAACGATCTTGAACCTTATTAAAAATGAATGGATAGTTTCTGAAACATTAATTATTTAGTATTTTCTTGATGTAGTTCCTACTACTTACGTAATGATGCTGGATCTTTTCCAGTGCTTTAAGTTGAAGGTGAAGGGACTTTATCAACCAAGATATTTGTTGTTTGGAGTAAGTATGTAAATTAAAACCATCAAGTCCATTCGATAGTACTTAAGTGGTAACTGTGGGAAATAACTAGACTAAAATTAATATAAACTACTACAGTGGTATTAGGTCAAAGTAATAAAATAGGTTTCAAAGTGTAGCCTATTCACATATTTTATCAGTCTTGTGTTAAATAATTTTTGACAATTTTATTTCAGCATTTTGATGGAGTGAAAAGGCCACTGTGGTTTATTTTCTCTGGTATGGGAAGCCAATGGCTGGAAATGGGCTCTAAAATCACACAGATCCCAATTATTTTTGAATCCATCCAAAAAAGCCACAATATTCTGAAAGGAAAAGGAATCGATCTGCTGCACATAATTACTACCACTGATAAAGATATATTCAACAATATTCTACATTCGATGGTTGGGATCACAGCAATTCAGGTAAAGGATGCATATATTATTGATGATAGAGATAAAATATTTAAATATATTGTAGTATAAACCTCCTAACTGTGTGCCAGACAAAGAATTTTATTTACATTTCAATTGTTTCCAACCTTTTACAGGGTTTGACACCAAATTTTGTCTATGAGAACATCGCACCCCCTTGAATAGCCGCAAGCGCTCATATCTGAGGTTGTTCTGTTATCAACATGTAGCTACATTAGTGGAGTAGGTAGTTTATAACATATACCTTTATTTTTTGGAAGAAAGTGATGATACTATTTAGGAAAAAGCATCCTCATCCCGGCCAGGATTCAAATAAACCATCACTGACAATCCAAATAAACGAGCTAAATGTTAAGCTCACCAATTTATTGATTATAATTTTATTTTATAATGATTATGCGAGGGTGACTAAGATGTCACAAAAGAGAATCAATGAGTTTGGCAAATATTTTATAAACTATGCTAGCATTCCCATTCGCCCACATACGAGATTCTACAGTACAGTAGCTAGTGTCGAAAACTTCATCTATAACTAAAACTGAAAAATGTAAATAGAATTAGATTATCAGTGGACCACCATTAACCCTGTGTATAAATAAATGGGGTGATTATGTAATTCATCATCATCATCAACTGTTTCCAGCCTGTGGCTGGGTCTGTTTAGTAAAATGCTTCCATTTTCCTCTGTCCCTCCACCCTGGTGACAGCTAGCATGCTCCTCAAAAACTTCATTCATATGGCCTCTACTTTCCTTGTTTCTCTTTTATCCAAAGTCCACGTGTTTGCTGCATATACTACTATGGATATGAAGTATGTTCTATACAACACTTCCTTACACTTAAGGGGCACTTCTATTTTCCACAGTAGGTCTCTTACACACCTGTAGAATACCTCTCCCTGCTGCCCTCGTCTCACTATACATTCTCTGCTGCCCTTTTTTGCCTCACTAACACTACCCAGATACTTCACGCTCTTTGCTTCTTTCAAATCTACTCCATCCAGTTTTATCACCTTTCTTGGCATTGTTCTTTGCCTTGTTATTACCATCACGTCACTTTTCGTCCATACTAAATTTCATTCCACACTTTTTTATCTCCTCATTCCATTCCTGCAACTGTTCCTGTACTTCCTCTTCATTTTCCCCCCATACTGTAATGTCAACTGCAAACATCGCTGCTTTCATTTTCTCCTCTCCCAGTTTCCCTGCCACTCTATTCAGGGTCATTTCCATCACTAATACAAATAGTGATGGTGAGAGGGTACTTCCCTGGTTGACTCCATGTTTCAATTGGAACCACTCTGTCCACCCTCTCTCTGTCTTTATATAACTCACATTATTATCCTTACTCTCCTAGACACTCCTCTTTCTACTCCAGCCTCCTCCATTGCTTTCCATACTTTATTTCTATCCACACACTATCATAAGCTTATTAATTATGTTAATTATTAATAATGTATACCAAATAAAGACCTCTGGAATGAATGTGTTAACTTTAATTCATGCTATGCAAAACCAAAGATTTGCATGTTATAACTTTTATTTATCATGGATCATCAGTGTATTTTCTTAAGGTTAAAGTCTGTTCATCGTAGGAATTGTTTTCTGAAAGGCCTTTTCCCTAACCAGAAATGTATTATATAGCAGGATATTAGTAGGAAAAAATACCTTTAAGAGAGTAATTCCTACCGTGAATTGATTAAAAGTACAATGTATATAAGAAGCGAAGGAATAGGTGAAATATAAATTAAGCTACCAATCTCTCCAGCCTAAGCTCTGCTCATTTATTACTTGGGTAGCACCAGTGACGGCTCACCGCAGTACAATAGCTTCTCGAGTTTAGTGTGTGCCTACCAGGTTGTTCCCTAGGTTTCCTAACTCAACTCTTGTCATGGTATGCACCATTTTGACTGCTTACCTCGGTGGATCCCTCATACACCCCAGATAGCACTATGAAGATAAGGTACTTTCCAGAACACACTATGCCAGAGACAGAGATGGCCGACTCACAGAAAAAAGGAACCAGAGGAGGCTCGAAGAGTACACACAATCCCAAGGACCAACCTCCTCCTAACAGGAACTATAACTCTGCATCAAATTACCTGTCCCCACCCCACACGATTAGTTCACTCTACCCAAAACTTAACCATCACCTATTCCCAGCCCCCAGAATTGCTATCTTCAAAGAAAACAAATCCCACCCTAATCCCAACACTTCAAGCAAACCCATCGACCTGCTGTCAGTTCTGCCCCTTCAGACCAAACACCAACCATTGGAACCTTAACACTGTCAGTTAACCTTCTACACACCAATTCCCACACATACTTTTGCCTGGGAATCAATGAATTAGGACTTTACCTCCATCCTACAACAAGTCCATTGAGATTCATAGTCACTTCTCAGCCAACTACATGATCTACTGAGTATCAACTTTTGACTACTCCACTGGTCTGACTAACATCCAAGCAGATGCCGAGGATGATTTCTTGCCGACCCTATGTAGGAATAAGCCAATTATTGTAGTGACACCCAATGTAGGAATTCATAGCAAATGTCTTTCGAGTGAACACTTGAGTGAGGTTTTTTAAAGATCTTTATAGTATAGCAATGACCAATATCCATCCCTAAATAAAAGACAATTGATTTTATTAATATATTAATTGCTACATTTTATTATAAATCGGTCTACTTTAATTATGACTTGTGCACTGTACACTATGTATTTCTCAATATCAGTTAAGCCTTATGCATGAATATAAATCTAACCTTATCCACCGTATTTTACTGCATAATGGTCGCCGCTGCTTAATGGTCGCACCTTGTTTTTCAATCCAAAAAGTTGGTCTAAATAGTTTTATCGCATAATGGTCAGTCTTGGTTTATAAAATTTCATACTAAACTTTTACTTTAAGAAAAGAGTGTTAAAGTTGTTAAATTTTACCTCTGCTACTGTCATAATATCAGGTCATATTACATTCGAGACCATTTATGTTACATTTTGAACACCTCAAAAATTGTATGAAATGTAAAAATATTAGGCAGCGCATATAATACGAGAATAGTTTTTGAAAGG
The DNA here is from genome assembly GCA_902151455.1 of Timema bartmani. Classification (NCBI taxonomy): domain Eukaryota; kingdom Metazoa; phylum Arthropoda; class Insecta; order Phasmatodea; family Timematidae; genus Timema; species Timema bartmani. The sequence goes on along the minus strand of CABFWB010002737.1, from coordinate 14,900 downwards.
GTAATTTTAGGAGAAAAACATCACATAATATTCGGGCCAATACAATATTAAGTAAAAAAACAAAACATTTAAAAAAAAAAAACTTCACATTATGGTCACACCTTACTTTTTTCCCCTCCAATACTTAGGCATAAAAAAAATTAAGTTTATGCGGTGAAATACGATATGTCAATGTAAGCTCAAAATGAGTAGAGATGTGATACATTACCTGTGAAGTTAATATTTCTCAAATAAGAATACTTTTTAGGTGCTAATATGAAGAATATGAAACAACCAATCTATAAAAACAGGTCATGTGTATACTGTATAGCGTTACTTATGTGCAGTGACAGCTTTAGGGGTGTGTGACCTGGGTGGTTGCACAGGGCATCAGTAGGGATTAAGAATTTTCAAAAAATTATTCACCAAGGGTCTGTAATCTGTATAGTCCTGTCTTTTATCCCTTTATAATGAACATTACAACAACAAAGAAGACATACAAATCGGGACAGAAAATTGGGGAATTCCTGTAAACAGCTATTTAAATGCCATAAAACTGGTCGGCAATGAAAATATTTAGGTCTCACTTCATATTTCTATGTTTTACTGTCTCTGGGAAGTAGTCAATTCGCTGACAAGAACCTGTGATATTACCTCCCACCACTGAGTTTAGAAAAGGGTCACACATGGTTTCTTTACTCGCCTTTTGTTTGCTCCCATTAGTATCGATGATGTACTCATACAGTTGACTAGTAATCCATGGGTGCCAGGAAAGGTGTTATTTATTTCAGTCGTAACACTTTGAACCAGTTTCATAGTCTGTTTGATTACGCCTCAAGTGTGGTGCTACACTAAATAAAAGACGATACCTACCTAAACTCGAATGGAATGGGCCAGCTTCGCATATAAAACTGGCTCATTCCATTCTAGTTTAGGTAGGTATTGTCTTGTATTTAGTGTAGCACCACACTTGAGGTGTAATAAGTTTGACTATGAAATTGGCCATAGTGTTCAAGAACTTATGAATAAAACTCATGTTAGACTTGATGATATGATTGATAAGTACAAACAAAATTTGTGATCAGTTTTTAACCAGCACTTACTGGTTGAATTAAGTCAACAACAAAAAAAAAATGCTCAAAATCGCAAAAGCAAACAAAATGCTGATTTCAATGCACAAAAGAGTGACCATACTTTGAAAAATTCTTTTCTGTATCAAGTATTTCATAGCAAGTATATTTTCTCAGTAAAAATAATTTACTGTAGCCTTTCAATTTACCGGGGTGGATCAACCGATTTGTGGCTTAACCGTGGCTATAATTAAATATGTCACAAATAATACACCACCGTCTGAATGTATTTTACTGTTATTTCCACCCAGTGCGCAGGCCCGTCAATCTTTCATAAAGAGAGACAAGGAAATAGTACCACGCTCAAGGTCGGCTCAAGGTCGTACAACTGCTGCTGAGACTAGTGAAATAGATGGGGAGGTAGAAGAAGAAGAAGAGGCAGAGCTTATCTTGGGTGATAAAGCTAGTCAATAGCAAAGACACTGAAGGGTGAGGAATGTGTGCTGACTTGCAGGATGACACTTTACAAACACAATGAATGCATGCACTGAAAAGTACCGGCAGTTAGTACAAATCTTAGAGAGAAAACAAATGAATAAAGGACTGCTTTCATTAATTTATTAAGTATATAATGTATATATGAGAAAAAGGGATTTTTTGTATAATTCATGATTTCTACTATTTGTGCTTCCTCTCTCCTCAACTACCCTGTAAAATTGAGAGTCTACTGTATTTCTTAATTTTATATAAGTTTAACATTATTTATACTAAATCTTCATAATATGAAATTAGATAAGAAAAATTCCTAAATGAATTAAATTAAGATAAAAATGACAAAAATATATATAACTTATCAGTTTGTAACTAGCATGATTTAAAAAAAATGCTAAATAAAGATTAGTTACCGATACATCATGGTGTTTTGTATTAAGTGAAATAAAATGAATTAATTTTTTTTTCTAGTAATAAAATTCTTCTTTCTAATAATTATTCCATTCAACACTATTATTTGGAAATATCCTAAGTGTTGACTATTTGAATCTGTAATTAGATTCTCTTCCACTCAGGGCAAGTTAGAATATGGTATATTTAATATGAATGGAAAAACTGATTTTCTTGGAATTCATTATTATAACATTTTAAAATAAATTACTCTAATCTTTTTAGAGTAGTACTCAGTATGGAAAATAATAAAGACTTTGTAATAAGTAGAGATAAAGCGTAAAAAATAAACAATATTGGGGTGTGAAATGTAGATGAAAACTAACCAAAAAAGATAATGGTTAAAGTGTCATATTATGTTGTTTGTGATTAACGACTAAACATGTATCTCTAGATTGGAAAATATATCAGAGAAACAACAGATGCATAGGATAAGATAACAAAAGTGAAAAGTGTATTGGTATTGATAATGGTTGTTTTGATGTAGCTATGCAAACTTTATAATTTGGAATGTTGTAAATTTTCAAAATTAGATTTATGCTTTTTTGAATGTACATTCAAACATGATTTATTTGATTTTTATGAAACTCATATAAATGACATAAAAGATCATTTATTTTAAAACAGGAAATAATTAGTTCCATAATAAGCAATGATAAAATTTAAAAGATAATTTTAGTCAATTATTTAATATTTGAGATTTGATTAAGTATGACCAATTGACCATACATTTTATTATTAGGACTACGGGTGAAATCATTAGATATTTTAAGACCGAATCCACTTCAAATCAGGTGGGCAGCCAGTTCAACCTCAAGTCTCTGACAAAATATGTTGTATTTCTTAGGCAATAACATAGTTTACCAATTTGAGAGGAAAACAATCATTAAGATGTGAGCATTTTTATTAAAAGTTTCTAGTGCCAATAATCAAAAACAAACAAAACGTGTTTAAATATAATGTATTTTTTAAAGATAATTAATGATTTATTATTTTCTATTCCATAAGTAAGTTTTAAAGATTTCTTTTAAAACTCCACAAAACCAGGATTTTTTTTAAAAAAAGCTGAAACTTTCGTAGTTTATTTGAAAAAAACAAGAATTTTTTTTCAAATTTTTCTTTGATTTTTCTTATATTAATTCATATTTTTGCAAAAAAATAACTTTGTAAATGACTCGATATCAAATAAAATCAAGAGGAGATTTTGCAGAACTTTTATAGAACACTTTTGATTTTTGACATTTCGTGTTTGAAATAAATATATATTATTTTTAATTTAAAAAGAAAAACATCTTATTTCCCTCCTCAAAAGTGTGGGGAAACCCGGTGAAATTTTATAAGGTATATTCATCATATCATAGTCGGGTTGATTATGTCGATTAAAGAGTCTTCGTTCAAAATTTATGAAGATGAGGAAAGTGGCACATGAAACACCAGGAATGTAAAAATCAATGTTTACATTTGCTCGAAAGCCCATATGAGCGCCATTTGGCAATTTCAAAATGGCCACCTTAAAATAAGAAATTCCTGATACCTCAGCTTTAAAATTACAAAGAAAGTTCATTTTAAATGATAAGCGCATGTTTTCTTCTTTAAGGAATCCAAACATTATATCTGGGTAGTGATAAAGAACACAAAAAAGCAAGAAAAAAACCAATAAATTCCAAATGTATTTCTTACAAAATAGTAAACTAAATTGAATATCAAAAATGCAAACAATGTTCATTCAAAATTCATGGATATTGAGATTGATAGTTTTTGTAACCTAGAGCAGCGATTCTTAGCCAGGGGGCCTCAAATAAATTTATAAAAATGTTATTTGCTTATTACTGAAGTCAATTATCTTAAATTCTACGTTTTGTAAGAGAAACTTCGATGATCGTAAGCATGTAAGTACAGCAGACTCTCGATTTTCTGATGTAATGGAGGGGAGGTGAAGCACTTATAGTAGAAAACACAGATAATACAAATAATCCCATCAGTTTACTATCGTCATTCAATATTTGCTGCCCTTTGTTTCTATTTATTTATGTGAAAAGGGATTTTCCACAATGGCAGATATTAAAACAGTAATGACTATTAAAATGAAACAGTGAAATCAACTATGAATAGACTCATGCAAGAGATTAGCATTAAGTTATACAATTGAATCAAGAATAGACAAATTAGTGGAAAGTGTTCACCAGCAGAGGTCCCAAATATATTTACATAGATTAATTCCTGTTTTTTTATTTGTTTGTTACTATAAAGTCACTATTTTAGAATGAATTTTAATGATTAATATGTTAGTAAAAATCAGGGCGCCACGAAAATATTTTAGGATATTTAGGGGGCCGCGAGTAGTAAAAGGTTAAGAACCACTGCTTATAGTAACTGAATTTCAGTGCATCAAAAGGCTGCATGACTGTGGCTTGGCACCAAACTCAGCTTTGTAACCGCTCGTTATTAATGTGTTCTCCAAGTGCTCCAAGTGAAGATGGTAGCTTGTTGCTTCCAGTGAATTGTTTGTAAAACAGATGCCATCTTAGATCTCTTATACTATTAATGCAGACGCCCTTTGGACAGTATATTGAGTAAAAAAACTTCCAATTTTTCTTTCACCTCCTGCATTAGATCTCCTTCCACATGTAGTTTCATCAATGCTCTGGGTAATTCAACATTAGCTTTCATGTATTGTTCATACCATTTGGTTTTACCTATTCTTGAGAATTTTCTGACATTGTCCACTCCAATGAATTTGCGAAATATAGATAGAACTTGTGCTTTTTTTGTGCCTAAAGCTCTCCAGATAGGCCTTATATTCACCATTCCTTATGCCATAGAAAGCAAAGTCCTTTTGCCAAGCTTGTCATAGTGTTCCAGGGGAAGGACCAACACGTCTGTATCAGGACTGAAGAAAACCATTTGTGCGTCTGAATACTGGCGCGATGCCTCCACTTCCAGGCAGGTCATGAACGTGTCAACTTCTTCATGATTGTTATTCTCATAGTGTACGTTTATGTTGCTTCTAGTGTGACCAGATGCTGATGTGATGACTATGTCAAGTGAGTTTTTCTTGTAGGTGAGGATTGCTCTAGCAAGGAAGTCTCTCAGGTCAGCTTTTGTTTTGTCATGTGGTATTGTATTGGAGCTTTTACTTTTCTGTGTTTCTCTCTTGTTTGCTCTTTGAATCAGGTTTGTATGTATCGAAGACCACAATAACATTCCTAAATCCTGCTCTCAAACTTGTGAGCTTGTCAATGAAACTCTGTGCTATCTCTCTTACTGTTGTGAATGTCCCAGCTTTTGTCGTCATTTTCTGGACAAGAACTATTTAGTCAACAATGGTGATTTTCGGATTTGTTGATGATAATAGACATTGTACATTCATTGTCTGCTGTAGTTTCTATCTGTCCATTATTTTTATCTGTGTTTGCTAAGTTCAGAAAGTTGTGTGTTAGTTTTGATTTGTCATTGCATGAAAACATTGATTCATCTGGAGAAAAAAGTGCTCTTGAAGTCAATGGGAACTCAAAGTAAGCGATTGAATTCTTTTGGTCAATGTTCCTGTTCGATCTGCTCAAAACCATCAGACGACCTTATATATTATTAGTCTCTCTGTGGTCAACTGTTTGGTTGCAGTTCTTTAATGTTTTCTGCTTGCTGCCAGAAATATACATTTTGTTGTTTTGCTTTTGGACAGGTGCCCAAATACTGACGTAGCCATTTATGCGTTCAATGAAATATATTTCATAAAGCTTTTGTCCGAATTCATCTGCAGTCACTATATTCTGAACATACTCTTGTGGTACACATGCATGTGTAATGAAATTGTGCATTGGTCACCTAAACAAAAATGATTCCTATGTTTCAATATTGCAACTTTGATTTTGTCTACAGCTTCATGTTGTTGCCTGACAACAGTGGGTTACACATCTTGGTGTCCTTCTTGCTTGTTATGTTGAAGCCTGAACTGACCTTTAGATTGCGCTGAGAGGCATGCCATCTCTGGAGAAGCCAAGAAGATTCGCTGCCTAGCGTTTGCATTATTGGCAATATCAACTAGACCTGAATGGAGCTTAATCATTCTGCTAAGCTGTTTACAGGCATGGTCTACATCTATTGAGACAAAAGAGATGTCTTTCTTTGTGACAGATATATTTACATGTTCCAGCTATCTCCATGTCACTGGATGCTTTGTTTTCATTTTATACATGTCAGCGATGTAGCTTGGCCAGAATCGTTTGAATTTTATTCATTCAAATTCAAAAAATAATTTACTTAGTGCTTCTGCAGCTTCTATATGTATAGAAAGATCACCATCTCTGGAAGTTTAAACGAAGAACAAGATTGATTCAACCCGGTGCATGTAATTCATCATTGACTTCTACATACCGTTTGATGACTTATGATCTTCACACTTTTCTAATTCCTTAATGGCATCTGCATTAGATTTCTAGCAGACTATTACATGCTATCCTAGTTGGATGATCTTGACCAACTGTCAAGCTCGACGATAGAATTTGATAAATCATTGTTTACTTGTGTGTGATCAGTTTTATTAATACAGAATGCTGACCAATACGCTTAAATTGTAATGTAACATCACACATTAAAGTACTCTCTCTCTCTCCCCCCCTCTCACACGCTTGGTCACACTAAGCACCACTTCTCCCCTCCCTCCCCCCCACCCCTGATATTTATACATGATTTATGGAAAGCCCCCAACAAAGAGACAGACTAGCAAAAATTCCAAAAATGTAAGCTATTATTTGGTCTTTTTAAACTACCCAGAAAAAATACAAACTGTATATGAATATGGGAATTTGTGTTCTCCTGACAGTGAGTGACAATATCAACTTTTTACTACCTTGAATATACTTTTAAATTTAAGAACATTCTTTAAAAAAAGGAGAAGCCTTGAAGGTTATAAGAGAAAACATAAAACCTTCTTAGTTCCAACTCTCCACACTATGTGTGATTCTATTGTAAGTAATATTTATATATTCCAGATAGCATTGATTGACTTCATGAAGGTCCTAAACATTACTCCTGATGGCTATGTGGGACACTCTGTTGGAGAACTGGCCTGTGCATACATGGATGGCTGTTTCACTGCTGAGGAAACAATTCTGGCAGCTTACTATCGTGGATTGGCTTCAAACAAAACAGAGCTCATACCAGGATATATGGCTGCTATAGGTACGTTTTAAGTATTTATTTAAGTAAAAGTCAAATACTTTTCTAACCATTGAAATCACGAATAAATCCATTAACCAAAGAGACAGTGCTTCAAACTAAAATAGGCAATCTATAACTTTAAATGCTTATATCAGTTCTTAATATTTCTTAAATATAAACTTAAAAGAATTCCTTAGTATTTCAAGGGTTATGGAATGCTCTAAGGTCAAATGAAATATATTTTAAAATTAGATTTAATGGTTACAGAATAGCCACAAGCAGAGAATAATAATAATATTGCTAATCTGTAGGTACTGATAGGAGTTTATTTGGTATGAAACATCATGTTTTTACTCAAGAATAATTAATATTTTTAATCACATTCACATAAAATTGGTTATGGATAAATAATTGCTTATATTATAATGAAAAATTAACTACAGTACTTAGTGGTGGACTTAATCACAAGAATATCCCACTCCCATAGTATGTTCTACAAGAATATTCCACTCCCATAAGCTATGCCACAAGAATATTCCACTCCCATAAGCTATGCCACAAGAATATTCCACTCCCATAAGCTATGCCACAAGAATGTCCCACTCCCAAAATCTGTTCCACAAGAATATCCTACCCCCATAATTTGTGCCACAATAATATCATACTCCTGTTATTTGTGCTGCTATAATTTCAAGGAAAAGTCCTGAAAACAGTCAATTATTCTAAACCTCAGCCTCTAGTCATCCCTCCTATATATTTATTGTGAGGTAACAGTGATTCAGGATGTAACCAAATTGTAGGGAATATATTTATAGCCAAAAAATAAAATAAAACGTAAAGTTCACCTTGAGAACTTTCTCATTCCTTTACCTTAAAATGGAATAATTTGCTTATAGCTTAGAAACTGGAACGTAACATTCATATGCCCATGTAGTAGAATACTATTTACAAAAGATGAAAAGAAAAAAGTAAAAGGATTCCTAAAATATATATGGTAATAAATAAATAAAAATGTGAAACAAAACATCACCTAATCTTTGTGTATCACAGCAAACTGAGTGCACAAGTATGTTCTATTTATATACAAAGTATTGAAAGCCATGTTAAATTAACGACCTAAAAATTAATTTCACTAAGTGTCAGTTGGCCTAGACTCAGTTGGTATAAAGTCAGTCAGCTAAAATATAAAGTTAATAACTTCGGGTATCTTCGGAAAATACATAGTGTTTAGTTGTTTCATCTGAATACAGATAGCACACGTGATTTCATACAAACTATAAGAAAAAAAGTCATTAATTGATGTTGGCTATACATGCTAATCTTTTGGAGATATTCTTAAATATAAATAACACTGGCATATGAGAGAATTTCTGTGGATCTAAATATTTATGAATATATTTATATTTTTGTTTTAACTATAAATCTTGAATTATTTTTTTGGTTTGTAACTGCACATCCTAAATTGGAAGGAGAGCTTGTGTAATATTGTATGTTATGAGTTGCGAATGACAAAACGAGCGTTTCAGGTTATTTTTATTATTCTATAAACAAATAAACTAGAAGAGCTGACCACAAAAGTGTTGTCAGCACTACTTAGTGAGAAACCAGGCCAGGAGGGCTCAGATAAAGGATAAGAGGAACCAGCAATCAATGCTGACTAATTAACATCTAAGTCTAGGGGTCACTCTGCCCGATTCGGGGCTATGTGGTCTAGGAGGCTGGTTCAACAGTACTATCTTGAGGGATGCCACTCGAGCCCAGGGTACCGGGGTTGTGAACCATGTAGAGATCACTTGGTAGTCAGACAAGCCATGGGGAATTCCTAGCAACACCTCGTTTTGTCACAAGCTTCTGAGTATTCTTTAAGTTCTTTCATTCTAATATCTACCAACATCACATTTGTAATAGACATAGTGGTACTAATAATACCTATTTAAACCCCAAATTTAACATCAATCACGAATCCACACAAATATACCCCATCACCTACCCCTTATCCCCAGCCGTCGCACATCCTGACAGATTCTAAGGCCCACATTATAGGTAACAGAAGGGGGTGGTGGTGACATAAGACGTATTGACATGTCTAAACATCTATAATAATCTTTACAAAACCATTTTATATATTTACATAAGCAGTTGGGACTACGTTCATACATTAACAGTCCCTTATGTTAAGCTATTATTAATTTTGTTTGTAGCTAAACACAGCATTATCATGATTTATTCAAACAAATACTTATTTGCAACCACACGGCCTCAACTGGAAGGCGTGTTTGTGTAAATATTATATGTTGTGAGTTGCAATTGACAAAATGAACATTATGAGGTTTTATGATGATTCAATAAACAAACTAGAAGAGCTGATCCAAAAAGTGGTGTCAGCATTCCTTAGCCAGAAATCAGGCCGGCGCCCGATTAAAATGGGAGGGATTGAGCCCCTCCGAGATGACTACAGAGCATCGTAGCCTAGGGGTTACTCTGCCAGTTTAGGGGCCACAGGGGCCAAGAAATTGGGTTCATCATGTACCAGTTCAGGAGCTGCTGCTTGAGCCCAGGGAACCTGGTCTGGTGAATGTACAGGGACCGCCTATTAGTCGACAGGCCATCATCGGCTAAACCTCATAACACATCGTTTTGTCACACGCTTCCTAAAATTATTTTAGTTCTTTCATTTAAATTTAACTTTTAACATCACATTTGTAATAGTTATAGTAGTATTAATAAACCCTTAAAGATCAAGTCTAATGTCAATCACGAACCCACAGTAGTATTCTTATCCCCCCCCCCCCCCTATCCTCGGCCAAAGACATACTGACAGATCAACAGGCCCACACACATAGATATACAAAGGGGGTGTTGACATTTTTCTAATAATATATATAATATTTCTATGCTACAACCCTTTACATCCATTACTGTTTCCAATCTACGGCCTGGGTCTGTTTTCTATTAAAGCCATATATTTTCTATTACCGGCTTATTAGGCCTGTCATAGCTTCATATGCCTTATTATCTAAGTTAAGACTAGGACAGGCACAACATCCAGTCCCCAGCCAATAAATTATCAATGTTAAAGATAAACCTACATTTTACTAACTATACATTTTTCGACCATGCCAGGAATCAAACCCGGGACCTTAGCTCAGTAGGCAGTCACACTACTGATTGAGCTAAGGTATACTACAACCCTACCAAAGCTAAACATATTTTTAGAGATTATTACACAAGGCAACTTTACTATCATTATTTTTTTTTAATTAGGTGAATATTTGGATATGTATTAAATGAAAATTTAAAAGTAACTAATTAATGTAGAAACTAAAAATAAACACCATGGTATTGCTCAATCCTTCTACCATTGAATTTATTGTTTAGCTTAATCAGCATTACAGGATAACTACATCCAGAGCCAAATAAATTAATGATCAGTCTACTCTCCCACAGGATGAGTTGGGCTCACCCCACCCATCTCCCTGGGGCTTAACTTCCAGAACGCCGATGAAAGAAGCGTTTAGCTTCAAATTAATCGAAAGAAATACAGCTCAACGACATGTGTATTTCTCACCCCTACTGTCCAAATTTCAAACACTGGAACATATCTCCCTCCTCCTCTATTCCTGGACACTCCAGTCCAAATATGGCATCCTTTCGATCTCTTGAGGACATACCTTGATTCCTCTTCCCTCCTCTAATCCTCAAGGTTCTCAGCATGTCATCATACCTTATGCTCTTCTTTCCTACCCCAAGGCTGTGCTCTATGCAGTTCATTACCTTCACCTCCTTTCTTTACCAAGACTGCATTCCTTCTTCCTCCATTAGAATGTGTGAAGTCACGGATCATACTTTTCTTTCCTTCATCCAGTCCACGTTTACCTCCTTTCTTTACCAAGACTGCATTCCTTCTTCCTCCATTAGACTGTGGGAAGTCATGGATCATACATTTCTTTCCTTCATCCAGTCCTTATCCTTCCATGCTCCACCATTACATAATACAAACAATACTTTATAAATAATAGCTTCATGGGTAAAGTAAAACTTTATGATCAGTAAAAATAATAAAGGTGAAATAGAAACATAAACCTTTTTAACGATTATGTATATTGAAAAACATATAAATACAATATATACACTATACATTTACCATTTAACTCATAAGACTCTCCTTTAAGATAACTCATCTCTCTTTTAGACATACTAAAACTGTGTATAAATGTCCGTCCAAAGTTTACTCTTGGTAACAACACTCTGTCTACACTTTCGAGAACAACAATGTTCAGTCCATCTCTATCTTCCTTCACATCGTGCCCTAAATAGAGCACGTTATAAATTTCACCCCTTGTTAATTCGATAAAACGTTTAATACTATTATATTCTTACCCTTCGATTCATTCCAACTCAGCAAAACAATTTCATCCCATTTCTCAGGAGTAGTAGAATATTAAGAATCTTGGAGGAGGTTGATTGGGACTCCTTTATTAAAACGGTCGACTAGGGACGTGGAGTTTCAAATCTTCCGTCAGCACTAGGACGAAACGCAATTCTCTGTGTAACTTTGTTCACCTCCGATACTGTACCATAAATAACCATCCCTGAACTAGATGACACTCAACAGCTCGACTTTATATCCCAATTGACGGAATATTTTGAATGAGGTGTCTGCTGTTCACTTCATATGGTCAGACAGTCCTTCGCTACAAGTCGCTCTCTCCCCTACACAATTCTACTGCATCGATCCATGAATTTTTTGTCAGAGTACCCAGGTTTATAGAATTAACTAACTGGTTTTAGACTGAGCATGACATGTAAAGTGTTACACAGGTTTTTGATGATCTTCTTTATGAGTTATATATCAGGATTAGATGTTTTACTGAGCTCTAGAGCATAAAATCCTTTATAGCAGTGATTCCCAACTGGTGTTCCGCGAGTGAAAATGCCCGCCCACATTATGGTGACATAAACAGAGGTGCAATGAATCGAGAGTGACTGAGCCACGCGTTCCTCCACCACTGAAAAGTGACAGGAAACCTGTTTTGAAGGTTAAGCTAGCTGCACATGCTTGTGCTTGCATGTGTGTTTCAAAGGTCAAGCTAGTTCTGCATGCCTGTGCTTGCACTTGTGTAAGTGGGTCAGTACTCAGTAGCCAGCAGTCAACTTTGCGGCGTGGTTGATTTCAATTAGTGTCCTTGTTTAAGTCAAATTTACTTACATCGTGCACTGGCAGTCCACCCTATTTTATGTTGTGTACTTTTTGTTTTGTGGGAAGAAGAAATATGTTGGTGATTATATCAAGTTCGGGTTCACTGCAATTGAAGTAAATAAGAATGCGAGACTCCATTGTGTAATTTGTGCTATGGTCCTCAGCAATGAAGCATTGAAACCTACAAAGCTGGAACGTCATTTAAAGACAGTCCATCCTAATTTGAGCTATTGGCCTCCTGAATACTTTGCAGCGAAATTAGAAAACTTGAAGTAAATGAAACTAGGTAAAACTGGAATAAAATTTTAATCTTCTGAAAAGGCCCTAGCAGCTTCTTTCGAGGTTTCTCAGTTAATCACTAGGGTGAAAAAAACACACCATACAATTAGGGAAACCCTAGTTAAACCATGTTTGGTTAAAACACTTGAACACGTTTTAGGTGAGGAGGCTAAAAAAAAAAGCCACTATTGAACAACACTGTCAAGGCACAGATCAATACAATGTCAAAGGACCGTGAAGAACAGCTGGTTTGCGGAATTAAAACCTCTCCTGATTTTGGTCTGCAAGGTGACTAAAATACTGACGTTGATCAATGCTGTCAGTTGATTGTTGCCTCATTGCTCCTAAATAGAGCTTCGATCTTGTATGTAAATAAAACACAATTTATCAAAAATAAGAGCTAGAGAAAAGCTCATACAAAGAGGCAAGATACTTTGTTCTTGGTAAGACCTTTGTCAAAACAGATTTAGAAAGACAATCCCTCAAATAAGTGAACAAGGATCACTCTATGCAGTTACTCAAACAAACCCACTGTCAAGTCCAATAGAAAACTTAGTAATTCGTCACCATGGATTTTAAGAGTAAACCTCTATTAGGATGCAATTCGTAAAAGTGAATATCTAATAACATTATTGTTGAGAGTGAAGCTCTTAAAGCTTTCTTCAGAGTAAAGTTCAAAACACATTTTTTGAGTTCAATAATAAGACAATATTTAAGAGTGAAGCCCAAAAGCTTTTATCAGAGAAAATCTCAAAACACATTTTTTGAGTTCAGTAATAAGACAATATTTAAGAGTGAAGCCCAAAGTTATTTTCAGAGAGAAGCTCAAAAGACAGCTTTTGTGTACAGTAATAAAGCAATATTTAAGAGTAAAGCCAGTTATTTTTAGAAAGAAGTTCAAAACCATTAATAGTCCAACTTTCAGCAAATAAAAAAAAATTGAATGAAAAGGCCTGAAGCACGATTAAAAATAAGCTGACACAAATTTGACCACAGTTTAACAATTAACTTCACAAGAGCCGGCGTCAAAAGATTAAAGGGATAGGCTCATAAATATGATGCTTACATGATGTGTTTGAATTGTGAAGATTTCAGCCCAGTTCCACCTCCAAGAGTGACTTTTTGAATATAATACCTCAGTATATGTACTTTAACTCTCAAAATAGGGGACAGAAAGCGAACCAATCACATCACACAAAAGTCAGGATAAGAATATGCTCTGGTTTCACAGTGTAGAGTGGGTGATCTAATAAGGACCAATGAAATAAGAGTTATTTTTCTGGTCTTGGCCACATCACGCGCCCAAAGTTAAAGTATTCAGGTTGTTGGTGTTTACTCTTACGTCCCATAATCCAGTAAGTGAGGGTCTAGCCTAGTTCAAAGGAGAATCCACACAGTGACCCAATCTGAGCGCGCGACACAAGGACGTTGAATCAATTGCTGCTGCTCTCAGCACAACTAGTACCAAAATATCCTTGTAGTCAACTCCGTTCCCTCAAGTTGGAGGCCGCCCATAAACCAGTTTCAAAAGGAGCGAATGGCGAACTCTGCATATACTCAGGATGAGGTCAGATCTATTAGATGGACGGAGGGGTTTAATAGCATGTGTGATCAGGACCAGTAAATAAATTTAGCTACTATGGCAACCAGGTGCAACGGCAGTGGACAAAGACGTCCATTGGAAGGTTGAAGAGTCCACAACGCTTCAGCAAAATAATAATTGATACTTGTCATTACATGAGCGCTTCTAAATCTGGGTTGTGAGAGGTTGTACCATTATCTGTTTGTATATTACAGCTAGTAGGTAAACAGTTAGTAGTCACTTGTTATAGAACATATCCCATGGAAGCGGTATCTTTCTTCTCTCTCTTTAACTTGACAGGTACAGCTCAAGCATGTTTAGAATACACTTAGATGACTCTAGGAAGGTAACTCCTTATTCAATATGGAATAGGCTATCATCTCCACCAAATCTGCCTGTAGCCTGATGGTTCCTACCCTTGCAACAAACCGAGATGCAGTACCTTCAAAACCTCATTCAACAGCAGACTCACACAAATGAAATACCCCATGAAAGGCCACTATGACTTCCCCACAGAAAATCTGATATACCAGCTACAATGCAAATAATGCATTGCTGAATACATTGGCCTCACCACAGGAACACTCGGACAACAAATGAATGGTCATCGTTGAAATACCAACCAAAACAATCCTGACAAACTAGTAGCACTTCATGCCCAAACACATAATTCAGATTTTGACTCGTG